>JAUCMS010000030.1:372065-390729 GCA_032357445.1 Enteromius radiatus | reverse complement strand
GGACAGCTCGCCAAATTCGCTCTATATGATAGCATCTCTTATTCCTTTGCATTAATGAGAAAGCGCGAACTAGTGAATTTAAATAAAAACAATGTAAAAATATGAATTGGAACTATAAAAAGAATTGTATGATCCCTAGGGCTAGGACAAAACAAACGATGCAGAATTGATTTGTGGATCGATTCTGAGATCTTTCGAATGCATCGCGATTCCTCTGGGATCGATTCTAGCTTTTATTCACGCATGAAGAAGTGCGCTGGAGAGTGCATTCATGTCATTTCGGCTCAGATTGGGGCAGTCGTGGCCTAATGGATAGGGAGTTGAACTTGTAACCCAAAGGTCTGGCAGGGATTGTGGGTAGAGGGAGTGAACTGACAGGACTCTCTCCACCTTCCATACCCCGACTGAGGTGAGACCCTTGAGCAAGGCACCGTTCTCCCAAGTTGATGCATGAATCTGATCTGCGTTGATTTATGAGCTCTGATCAGTCAGCCGTGGTGTCTCTGTGTGAGTGCTGTGCTCTTGTATTGCAGACAGACGCTGATGACGAGCGAAGGCCAGTCGTGAGGAAAGCTCTGTTTCCTCTCTTTCACTCTCAGAGGAGCTTCACACACAGCTCCTCTGAGAGAGAGCGCCCCCTGGTGGCCACAGCAATGGTACACCAGTCTCACACACACAGTCCAGTCCCTAACACACACTAAACCACTGCGCTGCATGATTAACAGCACTAATCACTCCTGCTCCGCTGGGCTGGGCGCGCGTCTCCTCATTGGCTGTCATGTCTGTGATGTCATCGGCTCATTAGAATGACTCCACCCATATGTGCATCCTGTGGTTTGCATGTTTTTTGTTATATTACAGTCCAAAATCAAAGGAGAACTTTTCTGTAATTCAAGAAGATGCATTAAACAATACTATATTATTGTTAAATAATATTAAATATATTAAGTGCTATCAAACGATTAATCACATCCAAAATAAAAGGTTTTGTTTACATATGTTTGTGTGTATAAATACAAACACATACATGTACATATTTAAAAAATATATGTTGTTTATATTAAATATATTTGTATATAATATAAATTACAATAATCATATAAATGTATTTTTTATTCTGTACACACAAAACTTTTGTTGGATGGGATTAGTCTCGATTAATCATTTGACAGCACTAATTTATACATATTGTTATTTTAAATACATTAGTATATAATTGTGTATATAAACATACTTTCCATATATATATTAATATATTAAAATAATAATATGCTGTTGTGAGAAGCTACAACCTGTATTCTGGAAATGTTGGAAAGTATGTTTATTCACATTGTGTTGTGATGTACTGCTGTGATGTGGAGATGATTGACAGCTCTATGTGGCGTGTGATTGGTCAGGTGTCGAGCGAGGGGCCAGATCAGGTGCTGATGCAGAAAGCGTCACGCTCGTACACACACCAGGGCAGCAGGCATCGCACCCGCAGCCGAGACCGAGAGCGCAGTCGTGACCGAGAGCGAGAGCGCGACCAGGACCCGGAGCGGGACGCAGACTGGCCCGTCGAGAGAGTGGCCGAAACACACTCACAGGTGCACTGCCGGAGACACACACACACACACACTCTCACACTACAGCTTGAGCCATTAAAACTGGGTTCACGTAAAGAAATGCATCACCGGATCATCTGGTTTGGAATGAGATGTACAGTAGCAGTGATAGGAAAAGCCATGCCATGACAGATCCTAACAATGAAATGTAGACGGAGAAGAGAAGCGGTCCAAGCACTGAGCCTTGAGGAACCCCAGTAGCAAGAGGTTGTGACTTAGAAACCTTACCCCTCCAAGACACCCTGAAGGACCTACTTGAGAGGCAAGACTTGTATGGAAGTATGGAAAGGTCTGCGTGTGCTGTAGAGCTACTTCAAGAAATACAAATATTATACGCTACACATCTTAATTGAATTTTAATTAATATTTTAAGTATATTTTAGGTTTAGGAACTGCTAAAATCATCTTAAGTTGCAGGAATAAAATACCCACACAGAAATAATGCATAATAGGGTTTATTAATAGTACACTTGTGTGGTTACAGCACAATATATTATATAATCATAAGAGTCAGTTTTAGATTTTTATCAATAATGCATATACACTGCATATAAAAATATAAATTTGATTCAGTTTTTAATTATTATTTATAAAAATGTTAATAATTTATGTAAATTATATGCACAGATTATTTAAATTTTTTCAAGTATTTTACTTCTAAATAACATGTGTATGAATTATGTAAATAAAATATAGAAAACATTTACATTTTTGATTTTTATGAATTCTGTATTAACTTGTGAATAAATAAATTCTATAAAATATAGGTTCTGTTTTTGAATTTTTGTTAAAAGCAAAACAAAACATGATTTTTATAAATTCTGTAAATCCATTCTAAGAAATACACTGTATGTACATAAAAAAGCTATATAATAAGTGATATATCCCGTAAATGACCTGTCATCTTGTTTCTCTATCTCAGCCTCTGAAGTCTTTGCGGAAGCTGCTTCATCTCACCTCCTCGTCCTCGTCCTCCAACCAAACCTCGGCAGACCTCCACTACCCCCTGCCCTCCTCCAAAGCAGGCGGGAGCTTCGTGGAGCCACGTGGCCTCGGCTCCATGCAGCCCAAGGGCCGCTCGGCTGCGTACGGGGCCCCGGCGCCCCTGGAGTCCGGCTGGCACTCCAGCGCTCTGGGCCGTGCCGAGGGAAACCCGTACCCCGACCAGCTGACCTCCAAACCAGGCCCCAACGGCTTCGCTCGCCACTTTCGTTCACGTTTGCCAAACCTGAATGACCTTAAAGAGACGGCGCTGTGAGTCTGACTCACCCCTGATGGACCTTCTTTTCTTGCGTATTAAGGGTAGGCCTATCTGTCTTTTTTTTTTTTTTTTTTTTTTTTAATATTTGATAGCACTTCTTATATTATTTATGTACTGTAACTACTGTATTTTTTTGTTATCGGATAATACAGTCTAAAAGCAGATGATCTAGCTCTATGTAAATGGGAATATATAAATGTATAGCACTGTACGTGCAGCTTTAGTTTCTACTCTGGTTGTAGTATATAAACATTATCTGATTCTGCATAATTACTCTTATATTTGGCAAAAGGTTCATGTATAGACAGTATTGACATTTATTTTATAGTTATAGAATAAGACTACAGTATATATAGATATTACGAGTTTGTCTTTGAGTATTTTCTGTTTACAATTCAGTGAATATCGGTAGATATTAAGAGTAACAGTAATTAACGGTAAGAATGCGCGATTATATGTGCGTGTGCTTCCCAGATAGCGCATGTATGTTGCTTATTTATGTATAAATTAATATTGTGAACGTCATATTAACAAACAAAAGGGACGACAAACACTAGCAAATAATTCAGATTTTGAGAGCAGTGTCTTTTGCTCGCCAAAGCTGTAATTGTTTGATTAAATATGCAGTAAAATCAGCAAAATTGTGAAATATTTTTACAATTTAAAATTGCTGTTTCCTATGTGAATATGTGTTAAACTGGAATTTATTCCTGTGCTCAAAGATGTATTTTCAGCATCATTACTCCAGTCTTCAGTGTCACGTGATAATTCAGTCTAATATACTGAAACATTTCTGAATATGATCAGCGTTGAAAACATTTATAATGTTACAAGTCATCAAAAATATTGAGTGCAAATAATAATCAATAATAGAGCATTATTAGAATGATATGAAGACTGGAGTAATGATGCTGAAAATCACAGAAATAAATTACACTTTAAAATATATTGACATAGAAAAGAGTTATTTTAAACTGTAATAATATTTCACAATTTTACTTTACATCTGGATGTGATTTTAATCAAATAAATGCAGCTTCGGTGAGTAAAAGAGTCATTAAAAGTCGTAATTATTCCAAACTTGATGATGAAAGGTCTACAAATGACAGAAAAAAACTGTCCCGACAACATACGTGCGCTATCAGGGTTTGGTGTGAGTCTTTTGTTAGTCTTTACAAATCACAGCCAGTGAAATTTCTTAAGCCTTTTAAACTACAATTGAAGCAAAAACGTCAACCAAATCTGACCAAATCAAATGAAATAGTGTGGCTCCACCTGCTGGCCATTGAAATCCACTGCAGCAAAAAAAAAAAAAAGAAAGAAAGTCAGAGTATATGATGCCTTTATTATTTTTAAAGCAAGATTACTTTTTACTATATCTTATCAGTCTTTGATTCCCTCAGGTATAGAGTTCTTTGAACACTGCAAATACAGTTTTACATGCAATATCTGGATATATCAGATGTCGAAGCTCTTTAGATTGTTTCTTGTTTCTGTTTAGGGAAATAGAGCCAGTGCGTGTGTGTATACACGAGGAGGAGAAATAATAATAATAATAATAATAATTTATTAATTTTATGCAATATGTAATTTCACATTCGCCAGATAATCTTCTAAATAAAGCTCAAGTTTCCTGGAGGCGTATGGTTTCCTCTCGAATGATTCATTTGTCAGTCGGGTACATGAGATGTCAAACGCCACGGTCTTCTGGAAAACCCAGCTAGATTACACATCAGCGATATGCATCTCATTTTATTTTCAAAGAATTATCCTCAAACCATCTAGATGATTGAGAATATTGATCACGAACTGGTTAATTAGCCGCTAATCCATGACATAAATGTCCCTTGTGTCTGAGCTTTTCTCTTATGCTGCCACACGTCTCATATCGCAGGATTGTCATGATGATGGACGGTGTTTCATTCTATAATCATGTGTTCTTCAGATACAGCAAGGAGCTGAGATGATAATGAGCTCATTTAAATAACCATAAAACTGTCTGTTCAAAAAAAAAAATCCATGAATAAATAAAACCAAACCAAATCAAATGTGAGTTGTCCTTTAACGGTGCACTTGAAAATGTTTTTTTTTTTTGTCCTAGCATTGTATAAATTGGTTTATTTTTTGCTAGTGGACGTCTTTATTGAGCGTTGAACAAATACAAAGTAGGCCTAGTGATGGGAAGTTCGGATCATTTTACCGACTCGGACCTTTGAGTCTCGTTCAGCAAAATGAACGAATCTTTTTTCGACTCATCTCGTTCATTTTAGCAAAATATACCTCCCTAACACATCTACTGCTTACACAAACGTTGATCACACTACAAACAAGACAAAACTATAGGCTAATGCTATAAGAAACAGAAAAGATTAGTTCATTGTTTACCTGGGTCTTTAATCTATGATTCGCTCACCTCACTTCTTATCTAGTTTCGAGTCCGAGTCGTTCATTCATCACGTGACAGCCCAATAATGTTAACCTATGCAGTCTGAGGAGACAGTTTCCTCAGAACTAATCAATTCTGTTTCCTCAGTTCGTCTTTCGAGCCGTTCATTCTTGTGTTACGTGACAGCGCTGCCAAGTGGTCACGTGGCAAAAGAACGAATGACTCGAACCCGAAGACTCGAAACATTCCGATACAGAAGCTATCGGATGTTGCGCAAATGCGCATGCGCGACTGAACGAATCACTCCCACGAGACGACTCGTTCTTCCTGAGTCACATTAAAGATTTGTTCAAAATGAACGAATCGTTCAAGAATGACCAATCGCTAATTTTAGCATCATCTCCTACACCCTTGATCAAAAACGGTCCCCTAACATTACCATATTTATTTCGGAAACCATATATAAACATTCTTGGAACAAAATAAAGATTGACTATAAAAGATAAACTATAAACTAACCTTCCCAGAATGTTGTGATAATCTAAAGAGAACATGTTGGGGTGTTTTTAGTCTTCTATTTAGTTTCATACAGACACAGACTCTCTTCATCTGTTAATTGAAATGCTCCTGTCTCTCTAACATGGATTTTCTCCAACAGACACATGCATTACATTAACACCAGTGTGCGAGTCCTCTTCTGGTTATATTTAGAGCCGCCATTAATTAGATGATAATAGTTTATTTTGGTTGTTGTGGTGAGTCAGAAACAGCCGCTAGCAGAGCTAGCCATCTACTGTACTTCATCGGTAATGATGATTAATAAATGCATTTACTAAGAAGCTTAATAGTTATTCATCACGTTTTCTGACTCAATTATTGAATTGGTGTGGCAACATTTATTCAGTTCTCATTTCAGAAAGTATACATATCTTTTTTTTTGTAAACTTTGCAACTCAGCAAGTCGTTAATAATAAACCAGTCCCTTCTAGACCAAAAATGGTTTATTATTGTTATGTGTACATACAGAAGCTACTGGTACCATGTTACTGATCAGCTTCCAGATTATTTTGTTCTAGTATGATGGTGTCTGAAGCTGTTCTTAAGCCATGGCACATTTGTTCATGCACATGAGCAGCTCCAGGCGCAGGGCGATACGCGTGTGCCAGCCCAGAGGAAGAATCCGCAGAAACCTGGCCACGATCGGAGGACGCAGCAGGTTCTGGACCGTCGAGGAGCGGTCCGTGTTTCCATAAAACACCTGCGAGATGAACACAAGCCAGAAACAATGATGTACATGAGCTATCAGGGATAGGGTCAAACATTACATGATGATTTTACTCCGAACACAGTTTATTCAGGATTTTACCCTGTTGTTTCCAGTCTGGTCTTTGTAGTAGATCCAGTTGAGGTTTTCTTGGGTTCGGTACTGCAGGCTGTATTTGGTGGTCCATTCGTCAGCATCACAGCGGCCCTGGGTCATGATACCCGAGACCACCCGCACCTCCTGGAGGTCGATCTGAAGCCACTGACTCGTGTCCTGGAACTTGGACAGCCAAGCACAGCTGTGATGGAGCAGAGACCTCTTCATTACTACACACATTAGGCTTAGCCATAGTCATTTACCTTTCTGAGACACTTACCCAAAGCCCTGACTGTTCAGTCGGGCTTTATTTGGGGTCCATGAGGAGAACCAGCCCACGTACTGATCCTGGTTTGAACAGGTAAGCTGCTCCGTCGCCACCGACCCCGACTCAAACCCCATCGGCTTGTGGTACGGACACTCTGATGGGAAACGTCGGGTCAAGAACAACATGTAAACGTGGCTTAAACAAATAGGACCAGTACACAACAGTTCCTCAAATCATAAAACTATCAACAGGAAGTGCTGTATACCATGATGCATTTTTGTAGACCAAGAGTGTTAGCGTTAACCCCAGTATGATTTTTCCATCGGCTAATCATGTAAATCATTATAACCTTCACAACTGATGCTTAAATACAAGCATAAAAGCTAAATGGAAGCTATTAGCAAACTACACAACTGTCACACGACTTAAACACTTGTTAGCAAATGCCTTTTTTTTTAAGACAAGTAAATGCTTTTTAGGGGGTTTTACAGACATGTGACCCTGAAGCACAAAAGCAATACATTGCATGGTTCAGAATTATCCATTTTTCTTTTACGCCAAAAATCATTAGGATATTATTAATATCATGAAGCTTACATCAAGATATTTCCTACCATAAGTATATCAAAGCTGAGTTTTTAATTAGTAATATGCATTGCTAAGAACTTAATTCAGACAACTTAGAAATTGAGATTTTTGTGCACCCTCAGATTCCAGATTTTTTTGTATCTTGTCCAAATATTATCCTATCCTAACAAACCATTCATCAATGGAAAGATTATTTATTCAGCTTTTAGATGATAGATATACCCTAATATCACAGGTATAATATTTCCAAGTATATATAGCATGAAAGTATCTTTTCTAAATAATGGAAGCAGATCGGCCTACAAAAACACCTAATTTCGGCAGCCTCTAGAATATGAATAAAATGAACACAAATGCATGCTTTGAATATCATAATGAATGAATGAGGCATGAATATAGTGCACTATTTGTACTGCTGTACATCCAAAGCACTTTACAATCATACGGGAGGATGTATTGTCATGTAGGAGTCTTTTCCAGGTTATGTGAAGATCAGGTGTCCTGTTGATTGGCATGTGTAGTTTGTGAAGATGCAGGACAGACGGCTCTATTTCAGGCCCGGTAATCTGGGCATCACAATCATTAGTCATGAGATTATCCTGCTGGTGCTAGCACCGTTCCTCACTTATTCTCACTCTGTTGGTCTCTCGCTCATCTCGTTTCATTGTCTCGGTCAGACAGTCCTCTAGTTCTCTTTTCTTCTGATCTGTTATGTCAGAGGACGGTCATTTGTCACCAGTTTTAGCGGAAGCATCACGGATGATCATCGCTCATGTAATCACTCGAAAGCCTCTTTGAATCAGTAAGCATGCACCTCTGAAGGGACCGAGGGATGCTCTTGTCTGTAATCTTGCCAGTGACAGCTAATACTGCCATTCACTGCATGACCTTGCATGTGTTTGCCATTTAACACCCACACAGGCCAAATGACAACAGGACGGGGCAAAAATCAGTAACAAGGGGAAATGCAGTGTTTATACTGAAAACATTTGTATTTTTAAACAAATCAGGTGAGTCCTTCCTTTGCTCCAAATGAATCAATTTTGAAAGAATCGATTTAAAAAATGACTCATAGGCTCATTTGGGTTGGGTTTTACCATCCGTTTAGCTGATCTCTGGTTCTGGCGGTAATAACTTTTAGCTCTAGCTTAGCATAGATCATTGAATCTGAAGCTAAAAGTGCTATCGTCAGACCCAGAGATCAGCTGAAGGGATTCAAAAACAGTCTAACTCAGCTGTTTAAATCTAGGGTAGTTGCCGCATTTTAGTTTCTCATGCATTCTCAAGCAATGCATCATATATTTTTTTCTATCATTTTTATAAATCAAGCCACAAAGCCAATGCAACTTTTTAACACACACTCACATCTTGATATCTACAGTGGTGGCCAAAAGTATTTGTATTTTCACCAGCTAAAAAATGGTTGCGCATCGTCTTAAAGATGCTTCAAGAAAGGTACCTGCATGAGCTCCCGAGAAACTGCTCAAGCGCACCGAGGGGAAAAAGCTACTTAATAAACAAAGGATGCACACACCAAATGTTGATTTACTTAACAGAAGTTAAAGAAAATCAATTTACGACATTCATTTTGGTGCCTAAAATTTTTAACAGTACTGTAACTTTGCAGGTAGCTTTCTTAAAAGCATTTTAGAGATGTTCTTCTGGATTTAGTCTGTTTCAGTTTGTTCATGTCATTCCAGACACACGGGATGATGATCAGATCTCTCACTGGATTATTACAATTAATGGCCAAATGAATGATTGTAAATGTACGCAGTAGTTTTTTAGCTAGTGAAAATAATAATAAGAGTGTTTGATCATTTTGGCCACTGCTGTATATGTGTGTGTGTTTTAAGAGTCACTGACCCGGCATGCAGTCCTGATAGGGGATGCGGGTGGATGGCGTGGTGCTGACGGAGGTCCAGGTGGATGGAGTCCCGGTGGGTCTCGGCTCCTGACACTCACAGTTACAGTCCGTCGGCGTTTGATTCTCCGCCACTTGCTTCACACTCACCTCGTCGTCATCTTCATAAGGCCACGGCATCTCTAACTCCTAACACACACACACACACACATACGTTGTGTTTTTTTTTTTTTTTTGTGTAAACTGTATTTTCTATCATCCTCCACCAACACTTTCTCTCAAAGGAAACTTTCTGCATTTATAGATTTTCAAAAAACTTACAAGGTCCTTATAGATTTTGACCTGTCCTTACAAGGTCAAAATCTACTGATAATACTATCCTTGTGGGGACATTTGGTCTCCATAACATAGTGAATACCAGGCAAACACACACACACACACACATTTATACTCACCCCCTGAGTGTTTACACCAGTGAAAACTATGACAGAGATCATATAGATACATGTTATTATTAAAGAAATACCTATTTCAATAGAGTGAAAAATGTTTTATCTGGTCAAAATATGCGTTTAAACATAGGTCTATGCTATAAACAATGAAACTTAAAGACTCCGCAACCAGCTGCCTCACTTAAAGTGGCAGAAGACAAAACGTCTCCTGAATGTAATTTTCCAAGCAAGAATCGTGCACACTTTTACTCAAAATATAAAACATTAGGCTAGCCTACTACTGGAAACACAGACGGTATGTCCAGCTCTCATACACTTTGTAGGCCTACCTTGAGTCAGCAGCAGCAGAAAAACGCTAAGGATTCTCTCGTCCATCTTGATGAGCAGGTCTAGCGCACTATGAACAGCAGCGGTCAGTGTACTCTGGATTACTGTAATCCACTGTCTCTATACATCCAATAATAGTTCAAGTCAGCCTTCAAGGTATTGTTTAGCCTAGCTGATTAGCCTACTGAATCAACTTAGTCATTATACAACAACATAAATTTTATGCATTAAATTAGGTAGAAAAATAAGTGAGGCAACCACTTTTTACAGATTAGCAGTTATTTTATAAAAAAAATAAATAAAAAAAGACCTAGAAAGAAAGAAAAATAACTAAGGTGATATACAGGTTTAACTAGGCTATAGTCTTGTGTGAAAACAGTGAAGGCTATTGTTCCTAATTTGAACAAATAAACGCAAGAAAGCTATTCGTTTATTAAGAAAACTATGATTTATCATCACAGTATCACTAATTGAACCTTTGGTTTGTGTGGATGTCTTAATTAGGGAAGTAATTAGTTGACACTGAAATGTTTCACCTGTGCTGAGACACAATAAAAGGAGTGCTCAGACGCTCATTTCTCAGCTTTAACTCAGGCGCTGACTGCGAAGTGAACTGCAGCGATTATGAAAATCTCATCTGACAGGAAGCCGAGCTCCCTGAAGACGTCTAGGAGAACCGGCGGGACGCGCAAATGGAGCACCAAGGCATATTCAGCGTACATTTACAAGATCGAGAGGGTGTGTTAACGCAAAACTATGCCTGCTTTATTTATTTTTTTCACTTTGAAAGTGACTTGACACAACCGAGAGTGGCGTTTGCCCCCTTTCCTGTTTCAGGAGCTGAGTGACGTGAGTGACACCGTCTCTTTGATGCGACACCTGTCCGCCGCGCATGCGCAGATGGGCGCCGAGGCCGCGCGGCTTTCCAAGATGAACCGGCGGCGCGTCATCACGCAGCGAGAGCTCCACACCGCCGCCAAAAACCTCCTGACAACTCCGATATAAATGCTGCACTTTTAGACATGTAAACAAGGAATAAAGAGATTTTTGTTTTTAAAAACAGTGTCTTTACGCCGTGATACTTGTTGCGTAACTTAAGGCCAGTTTCTATTAACGGTCTGCAAAGTTTTCGCGTCTTGTGTTGCTACGCAACTCGCCTCAGGCAGGTTTTTAACTGCGCTCAGCGGTGGCGGGAACCATGAGTCGCTTGGCAACAGCCCCCTCTACTTAAATAACAGCTTTTTTAAATACGCGATTCAATAATTCATGTTCTTTGCCGTAGAGCCGTCTCTACAGGAAAGGTCACCAATGAATTCTATACTAGTCAGACGGTGCACCGATGTCTCGAACATTTACCTAGCCTACTTATCTCATGCCATAGTTCAGATATGCTGATGTATTTAGCAGCAGAAGTAATTTGTGCGAAGAGCACAATGGAAGGCCGGGTGTGGATTTTTTTTTTTTTCTGAGCGTATAGTTTTGAATATAAAATATACTCCCTTCCCTGTGAGAAGGGTCCGTTTCGACGTTTATCGCTAGGTGGCGTTGTAACATCAGTAAACGTGCTATAAACAGCCTGTTCGTTGCTTTAAATTCTTAATTATCAAAGGGTTTTCATGCATCTTGTTTACACTAATTATTTTAGTCCAACAGATATAGCAATTAATAAATTGCATGCGTTTCCAACATGTGAAACGCACGTGACAACCTGCCCCCAGCTGACATTCCAGAAAGAGATATAGCCAAGAATGGAAGCTTGCACATGCAGATACAAAACGCAATAATTAAAATGTGTATGGGAGCTATTTAGTCTGAGATTGAATTCTGTGAATACTGATCTACGCATACAGACTGCATTCTGTGTTTGTGCATAAACAGTTGCAACTGCTGCCAATAAAATACTGATTATGTTAAGAAGGGGTTGTTTGTCGCAAAGCAATTGGGCCTTAATAGACCGAATGTTTTTACCAGATGCAGAAAGAACAAGCGCTTTTAAATTTGACATTTTACGTGATCCTCTAATGTGTATTCCCTTTTAAAATCCTGGCCACATTTAAATCGTTTGACAATCAGCCTTCCAACAACACTGACTCCTACCGGTGACTGACGCAAGCTTCCTCCAATAAACTGCCTGCGCTCCTGAGTGGGCGGAAACAATGGGCTTATTTCCACCAATGAAAGTCCACGAGCGGACCCTCCGTCCAATGAGTAACGAGTCGTCAGCTGACTCTATTTAGCATCTATTGTACACAAGATTCGAGCCGAGATAGACGCGAATCACTGTGAATCCAGAACTCATGTGAATTCATCCCTCATTTACAAACTGACCTCCTCGTAAAGGTACGTCGTTTGTTGTTTCATCATTTAATCTCCGGTTAAAGCTTGTAAACGCCTCGCGTGACTAGAAGTGTAAACAGCGGCGTGGAGATCACATGCTTATTAGTTTAAGCGAATGCGTTAATTAGCTCTATTGCAATCAAATGTGTAAAACGTAAATTCTGTTATAAGTTTTGTGCATTTGGTCTTTGAATGAATTTATGATGATAATATTTCTATCAGCAAAACCCAGCCCTGTGCAAATAAACTGGCGCTGGAAAACTGGCGTTTAAGTTCAACAAATGAATTATAGTCCAATCTATATCATTATATTATCCGTACGAGATACTTTTTATTTATGTATTTATTTATTTTTGCAGTATAATAATAGTAATAATGATGTATGCAATATATTATGACATGCGTTTTTAAAGATTTCTTTTCCAAATTATTATTATTATTATTATTACTACTACTTCTAGAATAATGGTAATATTCATATTAATTAAATATATTGAATTAATGTATGTTTGTATAAATAATCACTCAGGATAAAATGTATACAGTAATATCAGTTATTATAATTAATATATCAGGGATATATTTTGTGAAACTAAAAAAACATGTTAAATGGCATCCATTTAATTATATATTTTCAAATTGTAATATTTTCACAATTTAATTATTTCTGAAATGTATAAAAAGGCAAATATTTAAAGATATGTGTTCACATTTCACAGTTTTTATCTAAAAAAATGTAACATTTGTAAAATGGCATACAGAAAATCATTTAAAATTGAGTTTAAATAATGAAAATAAAATGGTTTTCATTAAGTTTAAGTACTACAATAACAAAAACTGAAATAAAAAGATAGAAAAAACTATACAGACATTTAACAAAACATAAAAACAAACACAATCACTGAAATACAAATCAAAATGACTAAAACTTTACGTTTAAATGAAAACAGGAAATATAAAAAAGCATTATATAAACTCATTATATACTCATTATATAGAATATATATATATATAAAATGAGTTTACTATATATCTCTCTGTCCTCAGATGCAGTTCATGCTGTTGTTCAGCAGACAGGGGAAGCTCCGTCTGCAGAAATGGTACGTTCCTCTGTCAGATAAGGAGAAGAAGAAGATCACGCGGGAGCTGGTGCAGACCGTTCTGGCCCGCAAACCCAAGATGTGCAGCTTCCTGGAGTGGAGGGACCTAAAAATCGTGTATAAAAGGTCGGTAAAGCTTATTTATTTAAGGAAAACATACTTTCTCTATAATAATAACCAGTGACGAGCATAGTGTTGCATAAATTCTGCGTTTTTCTGAGCTGGGAATAATGTTTGTTTTATTTATTTACTACTTTTTATATTTACGTTTGTGCTTAGAAAGAGGTTAATGAATTAACATCACGGCTACTGATTTATCCATGCTGTGGAAAAAGAAACCTCCTTGCTGGATGTCTTTAATTATTAGCTAGAGCTAGCCTTTACAGAATGATTTCAGCACGAGTTGGCATTGACGGCCCATTTTAACTTCTGTCATTTCAAACATTTCATAGTAAAATTTGATATGCAGTGAGAAAAACATGCAGAGCGAGTTATCAATCAACAGGTTAATTACTGTAAACTAAAGTCATAAAAAATGATCGCTTAATGCAACATTCATTTAAACGAGTGCTATTTTGGGAGCCTGAAAATACACACTTTTGAAAACCGATTTAGTCCAGTATAGTGTTTTTGAAAGAGATACTCTTATGTTTTTTAACTGATTGAAATGTTCACATACTCAGAGCTAGTTTAATGATGGTATTGACTATTGAGGATGGTAATTAGTTGAAGAATCGGATGTTTCCGTCTCTGGACCGCAGATGATGTCTGAACAGCATGTGCAGTGTGTGTTTGTGCGAGTGTGTGATGGGAGTGTTGAGATGATGCTGTTTCCATGGCAGCGGAGGAGGGGTTACACACAGTGACCTGAGACTTGACACACACGCAGTGAAATGGACCCACAAACACCCAAGCTGCAGTGTTTCATACACGTGATATGTCATCATATCAGTAAACCTGGTAGATTTGAACGTTTCCTTTTGGAAAATGTGACTCATACAAACCTCCCTGCTACATGAATGGTTGAGAGAGCGTTTCTAAATGATTGCTGAGATGTTATTAATATGCTGATATGTGAGGGTGTTCTGGGTTATTACCAGTAGAGATGGACTGATTGATCAGTTTTGTCAGTTGACCCTTCGGGTGGAGTTTGATTGACAGGCAATCTGACCAATCATAATGCAGAATCCAGCGTGTTTTGTCTGACAAGTTGGTAAAACTAGATAACTTCTGATGTTCATTCATGTTTATTCATGCTATAATAAATAGTAAAGAGGAAGTTCTTGAAGTGAAGCACGGCAGCCATCTTTCATGACACATTAAAGAGCCCTTTGAGCCGCGACCATACTGCACATTTTCCACATTTTTCTTATTTGCTAATGCACTTTGAGCTAACGTGAATGATTGAGATATTAAAATGTACTATTATTTAAAAATCACAGCACATTTTCATGGTTCAGCACTGTTTCAATTGGAGTGTTATGTTTGTTTTCGTTTAGTGTTCTGGGTGGTTGCTATGGTGTTGCAGGTCGACACACACACACACACACACACACACTAAACTTTAATACCTTAGCATTTTGTGACATTATTGTGTGTGTCAGCTACTGAGAACGAGCGCAATACAAATCTGAAGACTGATGTTGTGATTGTGTTTTCCGGTGAGCTGATTGTTAGTGTGCGGTTATGATTTGTATGAATGTAAAGTATGCGGCACACGTTTGTGTGAGTGCACTGAAGGGCGTCTGTCCTCACGTTTGCTTTGTTCTCCTCTTTGTTTCACGAGGAGTCGAGTCGTGTCTTCTGAACACTACAGGGTCAGAGTCACACACACACCAGGACTTACACCGCTGCGCTTCAGCTTGTGCACCATTTGCACTATTAATTTATTAAGACTACAGATCAACACAAACCCAAAGGCTGTTTCTTAAAAGAAAAGGTTTGTTTTATGAACTCCAGTGAAGATTGTCTCTGTATCTGCAGATAAACACACACGCAGTGTTTGGAAACACTCAGCATTATTTTGAGTTTGTAAAAAAACGGTAAGCAAACTGTTCTGCGCTTTTCACTTATTTTTTTTTATTATTTACTGTTTAATTTGATTACATTTACTACATTTGTATATATTTTTATGCACAAATTTTCATATTAATTATATTTCATTTTCAGATTTTTTTTCATTATGCAATTTGCATATTTGTATTTTAATTTACAACTTTTACTCTATTTGCATTTTTGGTTTGATCATTCAGTTGCATTTTATCTTTTTTTTTATTTACATGTTTTTTTTAACTTTTGCACTCTATTTGCATGTTATTTTATTACATTCATTCCATTTACATTGTTTTCTTTGTTGTTTACTACTTGTTTTCTCTTTACTTTCTCCATTTTATTGTATTGCATTAATATATGTAGCATATTTTGTATTTTATTACATTTGCTTTATTCTTCATTTAAATCTGTGTCTTGTATTCACTTTTGTTTTTTACATTTACTCCGTTTGAATATTGTTTAATTAACTGGTATTGTACACTGTAGTTGCATGTTTTTATTTTCTTGTAAGTGACCCATTTGAAAGTCTTTAATCTAGGCTTGCAGACGTACAGATGGAGTTCTTTGTAACGCCAGTAAAACACGCTAAACTGAAACTGCAGAAGAAAGAGAGTCTAGACGGATGAACAGACTGTGGGCTGTAATAATGAACGTGACCTTGTGTCTGCAGCAGTTCCTTTGGTTCTTCAGGCTTTGGTTCTGTTCCAGATTGATTCCCTCACAGCTCGCCTCGTCTGACCTCTGACCCCAGACGCCCGCTCTTTACAGCCTTACAGTCTGTCTCTGTCAGCTCCGTCCAAACAGTGCATTAGCATTGCTAAGCAGCAGCATGTGTGTGTGTGTGTGTGTTTGGATGAAACGCCTGTCAGTGCTTATTCTGATGCGCATTACAAAAGTACATCTCTCTGGCTGGTTTACGCATTTTCTGACAGTCAGTGTGTTCAGGTTGATGTTTTTATGGAAATAAAGTTGTATACGAATCAAATCTTTTAAAGCACTTCGGTAACTTTTTTTTTTTCTCTCTCAATTTGCATATTTTAGGCACACAATTTTCATTAATTTTATTTTCCAAATAAATTTTATTACATTAATTCTGCTTTGATTTTCATTTTAATTGGGTTTTATTACATTTATTATATTTATTACATTTATTTTAGTATTGTTCATGTCTTTTTATTTTATTACATTCACTCCATTTGCATATTTTATTTTATTGTGAAATTTGTTATTCCTTTTTCACAAATGTTTGTTTTCATGTTCATTTCATTGGCATTATTTATTTATTTATTTTATGTTATGATGCTTATATACATGTACACGTATGTACACATGTATGGAGCACCCATACCCGGTAGCTAGTAGCAAATAAACCTGACATAGCATGGATATTTGCAGAAACAAGCATATTCACGTCACAGAATTTCGGAGTTGTATTTGCAGCCTTCATTCTCATTCTGTCTGTCTTGCGCACAAATGCAGTGAAAAGATGACTGTCCAGAAGACTAAATGAACAACTATCCCGTCTGCTGATCACAGCAGCACATTTTCGCAGAGAAAAACGCTCACTCAGCAGCTCCCGCCAGCCAGAGACCCATCTGAGAGAATGAAGACTAATGAAGTGTCAGCTGGAAAAAAAAGAGTATACATTATTATTAAACTACACACACACACACACACACACACACAGCTGGTCAGACAGAACTAGACGGTTCATTGACAAATTAAGTCTTATTTAAATTTTGTCCATTTGTCCTGCCTGTATAGATTTGTCCACACATGATATGATATCCCACAATCCTCCAGTGTGTGTGTGTGGTTTGATGGTTGGCGGGAAGAAGGAATAATAATGTTTTGATGGAGAGGTTAAAAAGTGTAGACTAATTCACAAATATGAAATCAGGATTTTAACATTTGCCTTTATGTCTATAGCAGTCCAGAAGTATTTGTTTGGTTTCATCTAAAGCTCAATTGAATTTGTTCTAGATCATTAGATGTGGCATTACACTTCCTTAGAAGTCGATCTGAGAGCAGTTTAATCAGAAACATGTTGCACTCCGTCAGAAATAATATCACTCCTGTTATAATCAATAAAGCTGTCTGTTTTTTGATATTCTCCACAGATATTTCATTTTGTTATCCTGGTCTGTCTCATAAACAATGTGTACAATCACTCAAGCAATACGTGTTCTCTGAATCATCTGTATCTCAAAGTCAGACTGAGTTTCTAATTCATTTATATGCAGTTAAACGTAAGGCCCGGTTTCACAGACAAGACTTTAAACATGCTTTGAAAAAAACATTATTGGGGTGCAGCTTGAGACACAACAATGGCACTGACATAATTTAAGATGGGTGAGTGTGAGTTTATTTCAGTTGAAACAGCTCAGACTTATATTTTAGTCTAGGACTAGGCTTAAGCCTTGTCTGTGAAGCTTGGGGTAAATGTATACAGTTTGCCTGCTTTAGTCAAGTGCATCATCTAACATTGATAACCACACAGCAACACCTTGGTAACCAGCCAGAATATTGTAAAAAAAAAAAAAACACAGTACTAACAAGTGTAAAACCCCTAAGAACTTCTCGACAAATGCATAGCAACACCTTGGTTATCAACAATATTATAAAAAACACATACTGTTCCAAACACACTTAGAACACAATGACAGCCATCCAGAATGTTACAAGAAACACATACTGTAGCAACACACTCAAAACAACTCACAACACATTGGCAACCAGACTGAACATTATAACAAATTGTACCGTAGCAGGTTAGCTACACATTAAAAAAACACCCAGAACAACTTGACAATTGAACATAGAAACAACCACATATTGTAGCAACATCCACATAGCAACACCTTGGCGACCATATGGAATGTTATAACAAAACACAGTAGAATTACAAACACACACACACACACACACACACAAAACATTCAGAACACCTTAGTAACTTAATAACAACAGCTTGGTAACCAACCAAATATACTGTAGCAACACATTGAAAAACATTCAGAACACCTTCACCACTGCATAGCAACACCTTGGCAACCATATGGAAT
>JAUCMS010000030.1:357691-371965 GCA_032357445.1 Enteromius radiatus | reverse complement strand
ATACTGTAGCAACACATTGAAAAACATTCAGAACACCTTCACCACTGCATAGCAACACCTTGGCAACCATATGGAATATTATAACAAAACACCCAGTTGAAGTACACTAAAAGCCACCTTGGCAACCACATATCATCACCTTAGTAACCATACAGAATATGTTAGCAAACACTGTTGCAATTCACTAAAAATGTCTCATAAGTCACTCTGCAACACCTTGGTAACCACTCAGAGCAACTGATTGGCAAAAACGTTGTCTTTTTGTTGTAGATACGCCAGTCTGTATTTCTGCTGTGCCATTGAGGACCAGGATAATGAACTGATCACATTGGAGATCATCCACCGCTACGTCGAGCTGCTCGACAAATACTTCGGCAGCGTAAGTCATGCCACAGAAATTAAACTGTCGTTGCTACTTGCTTTTTGAAAAATGAATGGATAACAGCGATTGATCTTTGCAAACTCAGGTCTGTGAGCTGGATATTATCTTTAACTTCGAGAAGGCGTATTTCATCCTGGACGAGTTCCTGTTGGGAGGCGAGGCTCAGGAGACGTCGAAGAAAAATGTTCTGAAAGCCATCGAGCAGGCGGATCTGCTGCAGGAGGTGAGGCTCCTGGGCTTCCTTGAAGCATTTCAGGGACACAAACACTTTGCTGAGCAAGATAGCTGAAGTTAATTAATCATTTGTCTTGTTTATATCTTGCTTCTATAGAATAATAACACACCAGGTTTAATGGGTCTCTTGCCCTCTTGAATACTGAGGTTTATTGCCACCACAGCAAAGCAACAGGGCCGTTAGTGTACATCATCGTGTTTTTGGCCTCTCGCTTTGAATTGAATAGTATAAATCCCTCAGGAACTGCAGGTTCACAATGACTCATTGGTTATTGGCGCGCACACACACACACTGCTGTGTGTGTTACCCAGCCGGCCCGGCACTTGCAAAACAATACATTCCTTTGTTCATTACAGTGTGGAGGAACCCAGCTTTCAAACACAATCTTTTCATCTTCGTCTTCATGCAGTCTTACAGACGCGCAGATCTGCAGGATATCTGTCCTGACGCTGGGATTTCAGGTTGAAGCTGAAGTGCGTCTTTTTTTTAAGATCACAGCATTTTTTCGTATTCAATTTGAACATGCAGAGTTGCTATCTAAAGTCTAATCTGAAGTTCAAATGACTGCCTAGTAACACTTTTGCAATCAGCCAGATCCCTAGCAACACCATAGGAACCACTCATTCAATAGGTCACCTTAGAACTCGATAGCAACATCCTTACAACCGTCCAGAACACTGTAGCAACACACAAAAGAGACTTAGGGTGCCTTGGCAGCCACATAGCGATGCCCTAGCAACTGGTCTGGCAAACATCCAGGACACTTATCATTTACACAGCAACCACTAAAGAATTGCCTCATAACTGCATAGCAATACCCTAGCAACTATCCAGAATACTACATTAACCGTAGATCAGCACACTATAAGATACTTAAGATAATTTGGAAACCATCCAGGGCTGCGTTTCAGAAAGCATAGTAAGCTTAAGTACATCGTAGACCCATTGAAACCAATGGAGCTACGATCAACTCAGGCTTACGATACTTTTGGGAAATGCAGCCAAGTGCATTATGGCAAACACATACTATGAGATGATAAACCTCTATCATCTCCTTGGTAACCACATAGCAACACCAAAGTAACCATTAAGTGAACTAACTGCATAGCATCATCCTAGCCTAGCAACCATTAATTATAGCAATACTCATATTACATACTCAAAACTTGGCAGTCGCATAGCAACAAGCTGGCAACCACGCATAATACTGTAGCAACTGCATAGCAGCACTATAGGAACCACCCACAACATTCTAACAGTCACCTTAGAACCACATAGCAACCCCCTAGCAACCATTCAAAAACTGTAGCATAAAGTGAAAAAAACCCCACTGGCAATCACAGAGCAACACTTCAGTAACCATCCAGAATATCGTAACAAATACAAACTGTAGCAACACACACACACACACACACACACACAACCACTCAGAACACCTTGGTAACCATGTAGCAACACACCCAGAACATTATAGCAACCACGTACTGTAGCAGCACACTCAAAACAACATGGGAACTACACAAAAGTGCCACATTTACCAGAGAATTTAGGCAGTAGCCTTGGAACACTGTAGCAACAACTTAGTAACACACTACAAACACTCTAAACACCTTGACAACCACATAGGATTAACAAAGTAACCACTCAAGAGTCTCTTTACAACTGCGTAGCAACATCCTAGCAACCATTTAGAGCATTACTGCAACTAAAGACTACAGCAAAAACCTAAAACACACACACACACAAAAACTTAATAGCATATTTAAAGCATACCAAAAAACTGAACGACCCCATGACAACAATTTGGCAACCATCCAGTGCAAGGAACCATCCAGAACATGATAAGAGTCACCTCAGAGCATCATAGCTACACCCTAGTAACCTCTCAGATCATTAAAGCAACAACATACTGTAGCAACATGCTAAAAACACTCAAAACATCTTGCCAATCACAGAACGACCTGACAACCAAATAACAACACTATAGGAACCACCCAAAAGATTCTAACAGGCATCTCAGAAACACATAGCAACACCCTAGCAACCATTCAGTACATTATAGCAGCCTCATACTGTAGCAAAATTCTGAAAAAGGCTCAAAACACATTGACAATTGCATATCAACACCTTGGTAACCATCCAGAATATTAGAACAAATACAGACTGAAACAACACGCTCAAAACACCTTGGTAACTGCATAGCAACACCTTGGCAACATTCCAGAACACTATAGCAACCGCATACTGTAGCAGCACACTCAAAAACCTTGGCAACTGCACAGAAGCACTGCATTTACTGCTCAGAACTCCAATTGTCATCTTAAAACTGCATAGCAACACCCTGACAACCATTCAGAACGTTGTAATAACCACATACTCAAAAAAACACCCGCCTCTGCATCCACATAGCAACACCTTGGTAACCATTTGGTATATTATAACAAATAAGTACTGTAACAACACACACAAAGACTCAGCGCACCTGGGTAGCCCCATAGCAACCACTTGACAGCCAAACAGGACAATCTAGCAACACTCCTACCCAGAGCATCCTAGCAATTGCACAGAACGCAATGCAGAATGTCATAGCAACCTCATAATTACAGCCTAGTAACTAGCCAAAATCACATCTATCCAGGCTGCTTTAGAAACTGCATAAAGCATGCTAAAAACTGCACAAGACCTTAGCGACTGCAGAGCAGCGGCACAGCATCATAACTGCACTTGCAGTTCCACTTTGTGCCTCTAGAGGAGAAATTAGGTACTTCAGCTGCAGAAACATTTTCACACAGAATTTGATGTCTTTCTTCTCTCTGTTTTTTTCTGTATCCTTCCTTCTTTTGTCCAACCGAATTGTTTTGATTTACAGAATCTAGATTTTCAGATTCGTCTGCTTCCAGGTATGATTTCTGGATTCTTGACTGTAGTCATCAGTCTCTCTGTAGCTCTAGTCTTTAATCTGATCCCAGTGCAATGTGATTTTATTCTGCATGTGGTTAGCTTCCGATCCGTCCACTAGACACCACGGTTGATCTGATCTAAACAGGAAGCTGATGACATGTAGAATTTTTCTCAAATAAAAGGTTAGAGTTAGTAGAAACTATAGAACAATTGAGTGAATCTCACGAAAACGGGTCACATTTCAACACAAAACAAAATGAATGAAAAAGAAATAATATTTTCCGTGGAGAATTTTGTTTGAGGAAAACATCCCATTCTTTCTAATCTTAATGACCCAAAGCATTTTTTTTTCTGTAATATTCCTATAAAATCAAAAGGAAAAAAATAAAGGATGTTATATAGGAAATATAGTTTATATTTAGTTTTTTGTTGAATTTAATGCTGTTTTTTTTTTTTTTAAGTAAAATACATGATATGTATCTGTACTTTTTTTTAAGTACATTTATATTTCCACATTTCTCACCAAAACTGAAAGGGTAAAAATAGAAAACTTGTATTTTGTATTTACATTTAAGTTATAATTTAATAATATATATATATATATATTTTTTTATTAAGATTTTATTTTTTGTATAATGACATTATTAGTTTCCTCACTTTCTTTACGTAAAATGCAAATTCTTATTCTGATTAAATATTCCAGACACGTTTTGTGAGATTCACACATTTAGTTACTAATGAAGCCGAGCAGTTTATTTCCTGCATGTGTCACCATAAAGTCTCCCAGCACTGGGGTTTTTAGGTGAATGAATGATGTGACTGGCTGTTTTTGTCATTTTGGTTGATATAAGCGTTAGTTACAGACTAGAGGAACAGAAACATTCATTCACCATCGTTAAACCCAAGTTTGCGGAGCTTTGAAAGCAGAACGGAGATGCGGTTATCATCTCTGACTGAGATCCTGGCAGACTTTGTCCCGAGGGCCAAATTACAGGCAGACAAAAGAGAACGAGAGAACAAAGACGTGCTGTCCACGCTTTAGCAGCAAGACATGACCTAAATGTGCTCTGCCAAATGATTCAACTAGTTCTGCATCTTCATACTGGCATCGTGGTTCGAGTAACTGCAGGACTTTATGTACGAGATAAACAAATGTGCATAAAGCATTATCAGCTGAGCCTCGGGGGCTGCCGTAGTCTCGGCTGGGGTTTGTCCTTTATCTGCAGATTTGAGGTCAGATTTGTGTTTGATGTTTTTAATGAATCTGCTTTGGGTTTTAATGAGCCCCTGCTCAGTTTCAGCGCTTTGTGTCCGTATTGTTCATGCGTTCAGTAAATAAATGAAAATCATCAGTGAAACATATTTTTACACATTTCTAGTCAAATCATTTAATGTTCAAATGTTATGTCGATTTATATATGAACTATTACCTGCTGTATCTCCATGATGTGCCACATTTATTTTGTGAAAACATTAACTTAAACTAAAACCATTAAAAAACATTGTTACATGAAGAGTTCACCTGCAAATACAGATCATTCAGTTTTCAGAAATCATATTTTTGTTCATTGTGCATTATAATTCATCTCAACTAAACTGCAGTTGGGTTATTTTGATATAAAGTAACAAATAACTCAAATATACAACAAGTTAGAGTTATGTGTTTATGTAAATAAACTCGACATATAGGCTAGTAGCTATTATTACATATTACATATTTTAGTAGTCTAGTAGTAGTCTATAATAATACAGGTCTTTAATAAACACACACACACACACAATTTATTAGTAGTATGAAGGCCCCACATAAACTGACACTGGTTTTAGAGTTTAAAGTGCATGAAAATCGTCCTGGAAATCACAATTTTCCGTCTCCATGGGGCATGTGTGAATAAATTAAATATGTGATACCATTTTATTTCATCACTCAATAGTGACATGCTTATTTTTTGCAGCCATTATGTTTGTCTTAACTAGTCCAGTCGACTGTAGCAGCTGGGATAAAATTGTCTTATGTTGTTTTGACCAAAGATTGCTGGTTTCTGTAACTGGAGCGCACATTTACCTTCAGTCTGAGATGTAGTGCACTTTTTAGACTTTTTTTCAGTCGAAGTAACCATCCGATTATAAGAAATTCTGCCCCCCTGTGAAACAGATTTGGGGTCATTTTGTGGATTCGGGCTGTTTGATTGGCTGGTGTTTCTGTCCGTAGAGCCAGACTGAAGACTGGGGCGGTTTGGCCAATGAGGAGATCTTATAAGGGAGCGGAGTCCCGCCCACGCTGTCAGCCTATTGGTAAATGGTGTGATTTGCTTGAGCTGAATTCTGATTGGGCATGACAAAGCTCTCGCTCGCTCTGATTGGAGGAGACACGGTGAAGTGAAGGGGGAGTGTTTGAACTGCTTAACTCTTGACCTTTGACCTGGTCACAAGATTTAGGCTGCATCGCAGTTCACAGACTAAAAGTATGTGGAAGTAGATACTTTCGAGCTTGTGTTAAGACAGTATGCGTGCAAGATATAAAATAATGTCTAAATAAGCTAAATTGTTTTACCAAAGCAAGCAACTGAGTGTCTACGTTAATGAAGTAATGTAAGTTGAAGTTATAGATATAACAAGAATATAACATTTTAGACGTTCTACATCAATTTTTTTAATGCATCAATGCTTGTTTTTTTGTAACTGTTTGCTAAATTTAATAGCAATTTTTGAGTAAAATTAGTTTCTACAACACTTTTTAAATAAAATGATAAAATATAATTTATTATGAATTACGTAATTTAGAGTTTGCAATAACTAGTTAGTAATCCATTCTGAACTAATCCATTAAAAACAAAAGTCATAATTTACAAATAATAATAAGATTATTAACTGGTGTTATTGGTTTGCATTTAATTAGCAATATTTAGCAAATTATTTAAATGTGTTTAAATAAAAAAATAATTAATACTCTTATAATATCATAAATAAATATTTAATGTTTAATATTTGTTGTACTTTTATCTATCTATTTAATATGTATCTTTCTGAAATTCAAAATTGCTTTATTGCAAGTAAAGAGTCAACAAAACACTGCCAAAGAAGTCAATAAAACAATTAAGAGTGTAGAATTTAGAACATTATCAAACTGTTATAAGTATTAATATTCATTAATTACATTATTAATATAAGAATTAAATAGTGAGCATGAAATGTAATTTGTTTCTGCGTATTGTATTATATAACGTAGTATACAGTGTGTACTGTAATGATTAGTACACTAGTAGTGTACCAGATCCATATGTTTAAAACTACATATTTTGCTTCATAATAAAAGATTTGAAAGAGAATCCTAATCTGGCATATCATGCAAACTGGGTTGCAGCATCAGTCTTAAAGGGCCAGTAATAGTAATTAGTGATGGGGTTGTATTATAATGACACTTCGAGCAAATGACTGAGCTTATTCTGTGAAAACATGCATGTAAAGCAGATGTGTTGCATGTAAAGACACACACCCCGTCTCCACAATCAGACGCTGTTGATGTGTGTGTGTCAACCTCTGACATGATGCTCGATGGGAAATAACCGGCACGGGATGATGGGTGATGTTTGAACTGTTTTATTTGATGCCTCTGTCAGCGCTGGAGCGGGAGGGGTGTGATTACTTATGTGTGTGTGTGTGTGTGTGTGAGCCGAGGATGAGACATGAGTGCCTTCCTTTTCATTTTAGGGCTTCGGTGCTGCATAAATATCCCACTGCATAGAAATAAATCGAATTATGCGGCGAGGGGTTTGCGTTTTATGATGTGATCTCTCTCTTCATCGGTGTCTGTCTTTTGCTGATGTTTATGTTTTTGTTGAATTTACAACATGTTATATTAACCTTCTTTATAGTCAAGTACGTCTCATGTAACGTTTAAACAGCAATGTTATATATTTGCATGAATGGATGTGCTAATAATTAAACTGAAATACAACAAAATCTATATTTTTTTAACATATATACATAGATTTTAACATACTTGTTGTAGACACTTGTGTAAAAATGCTGTAAAATGAGGATGCTTTCACCCTAAATAGATTTAATTTAACTTTTATTAACCAAACCAATTTTCCTTTTGATTGGTATGTAATATGTGACCTCAGCACGTTTTTGTGGTTTTCACTCAGAACGGCTTCGTATGATTTAGTTTTGGTAATCCGATTATGATTCTTTACTTTCTCTGTGTAGTTTAATATAAAAAAAAAAGAAGAAAAATTAATAATGAAGTGATTTGAAGCTTAGGTCTTAAACTTCAAACAGACGCCCTGCCGGCTGAAATGCCTCCCTCTGTCTGCTGAGAGGGTTTTAATTGAAAGCGCACAATCCCTCGCTCAATCTAATGAGAGCTCCACCCGGGAAAGTCACTCCGGAACATTCCTGAACGAGCAGGAGAAATTCCACATGGACTCAGAGCTCAGAGCCAGCTGATTGAGCTTAAATACAGAGGCTGGTCCGAATCAGTGCTTGAGGAGAAACCTGATGTAGAAGGATCCAAACACTGTTAGCTGCTGGAAAGTGTCATGACCGCTGCCGTTCTGTGTGTTTGTGAATGTCCTGCAGGTGTTTTGAGTCCGAACATGTCGGCCGAGTCCTCTGGACTCTTCCAGAGTTAAACCGATTCAGATCGACGTGCTTCAGGTCTGGGTCTCCTTCCATCTATGAAATGGTTTTCCTGTTGTTAGAGCACTAGAAGGTCCGTCTGATGTAGCTTTATGAGTGTTTGTGTGCCCTGTCTCATGTGTCATCGTGTTCCTCCCGCTCAGAGTTTGTGGTTTATATTGTTTGTTCCCCGTCCTGTGTGTTAATGTAGAGAGAGATGGCTTACAACTGGTTTTGTACTAGTACTGAAATCACCATAACGTCTCTTATCATTGCCTGAAATTCATTTGTTTGGTCAGAAATAGAGTAAAAATTATTAAATATTTTATGGTTTAAAAAAAATATTTCCTGTTTGAATATATTTGAATGTTTAATTTATTTCTGTGATGTTCAGCTGTATTTTCAGCATCATTACTCCAGTCTTCAGTGTCACATGATCTTCAGAAATCATAATAATATTCTAATTTCTGATTATTAGCAATGTTTAAAACCGGTTGTGCTGACCAGTTTTTGTGGAAACTGATTTTCCAGGATTCACAGATGAATAGAAAGTGCATTTATTTTACATATTATTTTTTGGTAATATTATAAATGTCTTTACCATCACTTTTGATCAGTTTACTGCATAATTAAAATATAGAGTAAATAATTAAAATAAAGATAAAATCATACAGACCTCAAGCGTTTTTGAACATTAGTGTGGTTAAATTTCTTTTAATGTATTTATCAAATATTAATTGTAAAATTTAATGTTAAATCATTTCTGTTACATAATATCTCTAGATATGTAGCTTTGTTTATTAATAATTTAGGTACTTCATTAAAAATCAATGCATATTTGATGCATAAAATTAATCTTTCTTTCAAATTAGACTTTTGATCTGAATTATTGCATACAAAATTAGATTAATTGCAGTAATTGTACTACAATAAAAATTGAGTTTAATTTCAGTTTATTTTAATCTTATGACAGTCCAATTAAAACATATTTCCATTGTAGAAAGTCTGACCCGAGTGTGTATTGAGTGCATTTACATGTGCAATAAAATGTTACTAATATAAAAAATGATCAGTATCCATCAGTATTGATGTAAACGTAAATAAACTTGCTCATATTTAGAAAAATAACTAAACGCTGATTCAGGCATTTATATGCAGCATGAAAACAAGGTAATGCTTAAAAACCTACGTGTGTTAGTTTGTCTTAACCCGTTTTCACCTGTAATGTAAATTGTTGATGTGTATGTTTCTGTCGTTGGTTTGTTGAAGCACCCGCGGTGTGTCCGTCTGTCCGTCTGCGTCTGCATCTCACAGCTGTGTGTTTGCCTGCTGCATTATCAGTGTGTGTTTGTGTGTTTCTCCTTCAGCCCCGACATGAGTACTTTAACGTGCCCGTGTACTGATTGGCTGCATGCTGAGCCCCGCCCCCTGCACGCCTGCTGGCCCCGCCTCTGCCTCCAGCACCATCCAATCAGAGAGCTGCATCTTGGACCCTGTTTCACCTGCACACTGTCCAGCTGTGTGTGTGTGTGTACATATTTATGTGGTTTATGAGGACACAAATTTGCATAATGACATGGGTATGACAACATGTAGGTGATTTATGAGGACATTTTCAGTGTCCTGTAATTCAAAACGCACTAAATGGTGTTTTTTTGAAAATCTAAAAGTGTGTGTAGTCTCCTGTAAGGGGTAGGTTTAGGTGTAGGGTCAGTTTAGGACAATACCACATACAGTCTGTACAGTAGAAACACCATTACACCTATGGAGAGACCCCAGAAACCACAAAAACCAACCTGTGTGTGTGTGTGTGTGTGTGTTTAACTGTGCCGTGCTGAATCAATGTTATTCCTGTATCTTGTTCAGGTGACTCCCAATCATGTAGCTTCAGGAGGATATTCAGAGTTTATTGGTGGACGCGGATCTGCTCTTCAGTTTGAAGACACTTTAATCAGATATTTCAGATTACCTGAGTAATTCATTCAAGCTCTAGAGAAATAAAAGTAGACTTTATTTCAGAGAAAAACCTCACATCTTCCTTAGGTTTTCCAATTTGGGAATTTATTTTGCAACAAAGTTGTTTGAGAAAACACTTAAGATTGAGTGTCTGAAAGCAGGTTTCGATTCTCAAGTAACGTAATCTTGTTTTTAAATGTATTTGTTTTAAGAAAATCATTTTGATTGTGGTGAGTAGCAGCTGTGGTTCAGATAAATGTAGCGGTTTTATCAATCGTGAGGTTGTTTGTGCACATCTTTGCAACAAGTTTTAGTTTCTTTCTTGATTTTAGTAGAAAGTTATACACACACACGCACACATACGCACATGCACACACACACACACACACACACGCACATGCACACGCACACACACACATATGCACATGCACACACGCACATGCACGCACACACACGCACACATATGCACATGCACACACGCACATGCACACACACACACGCACATATGCACATACACACACACATGCACACACACACGCACATATGCACATACACACACATGCACACACACACACACACACGCACACACGCACACACACGCACACACACACACACACATATGCACATGCACACACACACATGCACACACACGCACACATACACACACACATATGCACACGCGCGCACACACGCACACACACAAAGACAGACACACACACACACACACACATACACATATGCACATGCACGCACACGCAGATCTACAGTGGCCTCAAAGTATTTAGACACTGAAATCACATGTGTATGAATGTAGTTGTATTAGATCAAATATTATTTAACACTGTAGTGCTTCAATAAATGAGTTTATTGAAACTGTAAATAGAAAAAGTTAAATAAATCTAAAAGCAGAAATATGCAATTTGGTGCAGATGCTGATATTTGTATGATGAAATTCTGCTTGTGATGTGCATCTGTGAGATCTTTATAACAATACAGACCATTCTGACATAAACTGATCTGAATATCTCCAGTAATATCTCAGTAAGATGAGATTGAAATGATCCAGACATGTAATGCAATGCTGATGGAGAGCTGAAGAAATAAAGGCTCCTCAGAAGATGTGAGGTGGAGGAACAGTGAAAGTAAAGCTCCTCAAAAGATCCCGATGATCAGATTCTTCTAGAGAATGATTGATGAGCTGCTTCAGTCCAGAAAGAGTTCATCTGGAGATACGACCAAAGTTATTCTGATGCTTACTTGATCAAAATGAGTAGACTGTACAGCTAAAATGACACTTTAAGAGCTTTTACTTGATAAAAAAACCTCTAAACCATCAATCAGACCACAGAAGAACTGACTTCATCCACTAAAATCACCAAAAACCGAATGAATGTAAAGACACGTGAGTTTTGTCACACTGTAGAAATATACAAATGAAATGTGTGCAATTTAGAGAAGTGTGTTCTTGTGATTATGATCACTGACTGGGTGATATATCGGACATGAAAATGAAAGAGAAAGAAAAAATACATTTGATATTTTTCATAATGTAAACTATAACCTTTATGGGTTTTTTTTTGCATATTTATTTTCATATTACCACTATATGTAGAAGTACTGCCATGGCTTTTGTGAGATTCATCTATTTGCCATTCATTACATACAACCAAATGTTTAGTGAAATGCATAACACATACAGTACAAATGTAAGTTCTCTAAAATGTATAAATATGTATTTTTGTTTGTTAACATGATTCAGTCGCATCATAAGGGATGTCAGACTCAAAGTCGTTTCAGAAGTGGAGCAGGTTATTATTGATGAAAGATGAACTATAACCTTTAAAGAGGTCATACAAGGCCAATTTTCCACAAGCTAATATGATTCTTTAGGGTCTTAATGGAAAGTTTGCAATATTGTTTATTTTAACATTTCTCAAAGATAATTTTAAAAACCTGTCAAAAACAGCTCTTTAGAAATCACTCTGTTCTGTGTACTTCCCCTTTAAATCTTCACCAGCTCCGCTGACCCCGCCCCTCTTTTCCGAGGCGCTCTCAGAGGATCTTCTTTTTAGCCTTATGACGCTTTTAAGCATGAACTCTCTTAACTTCTAAGCATCTTTCATAAAACAAGAAAGTATTGCTTTAATAAAGTTTAGATATTTCTACTATAAAACGATACAAAAATACAATATGATATCATATAATAACTGTAGGAACAAACTACAGTTAAGCACATGGTTTTTGGGTGAACTTCTCCTTTAAGAGGCATGCATGGCCCTTTTTCTGCAGATGCTCTAAAGATCCTGACAGTAGTTTTGTTTGTAAGACTATTCAGGTCAGTCTTGCCACGGGCGCCCCCCTTGGGCCTCACTAAACCGTGCTACATCAGGTGGCTCGGTGCAGGGTTTTTTTTTTTGGAGGTACCTGGACTGAACATGCCAGTTTCTATAAATGTTTGCAAGAGAAAAAAACCTGACAGGTAAAAAGGGCTTTTGATGGGATAAGGAGGACAGTGAGAAAGGGAGGCAGGCGTGCGTATGTGAACTGTGGTGCCAGGCCCCTGGTCACAATCACACAGATTTGCATTCCACTCTAACAGGATATTGCCCAAAGTCCCCCTGAGGAGCTTAGCCGTTGTGCTGGACCTTAACTCCCAGTGTGCACTACACCCTCACACACACACACACACACACACACAAATAGACACTTTTTCTCTCTCTCCCTCCCTTTTCTTTCTCTCACAGCTTAATCCCCTCTGTCTCCTTTCTTTCTTTTAGCTCTTTCAGTTTAACTCTCACACTCTTCATCATCTCAGCTGCTCAGCCCTACACTCGTCTTCTCATGGTCCCCTCAAACATTTAATTAGCTTATCAGCGCACATCTCTTCTCTTGCAGTTCATTTTCAATCGGGCACAAGCAGAAAAGTTAGGGCATTTTATAAGTGTTATATATTTGTTTTGATGTGGAAAAACAAAATATAGTACCCTACTGAAAGGTACTAATGTGACTTTAAAGGTAAAATTCAGTCGTTTTTACAAAAAAAAAACAATAATAATAGTATAAAACTGTAATTTACAAACAAGAAAATATGAACAAATTATGAATTAAATATTAATTAAAATATGTGTTGTACCTTTAACACATGACACTTAAATAATGCAATAAACATTCATTAAACAATAGAAGATGTAACATATTGCCCAAAATCTACAGAACTAATAACAAAACTATTTAAAAACATAATTATACTTTCAAATGTTGGGTGTCTGGGAATATCAGTTTACAGTTTTTAACAGTAAATTATACATTGATTTGTTCTATTTACTGCTAAAAACTGTACAATTCACAGCGTTTTACTGTAAGATTACATTAAATGTTTAGTTAGATGTACTCTGTACAGTATATAGTATGAGAACTTACTGTTAACTTATTAACAATTTCTTCCCATAGCGTTTTTACAATAATTTTTGTTTTGCAGTGTACAAATATGCACCTATACGCTTACCTTTTGAAAAGAAAAATTGCAAAACTATAGTTTGTTTATATATTCTTCAAGTAGTCTTGAGTACGTCTCCAGCCACCGTGTTTTAATAATATGCATGCCATATAATGCTACACTTGCTATCAACTAAATTTGCATTTCCTGAAAGAAAAAAAGCAGTGCTTGCAAAATAAATGTGCAAAGGTGCAGTAATACTAGGCTTTGATTATGTTACATTACTTTTGCACAACAAATACAGGATATAGGCAGCGATGGCAGTCACATTTTGTTTTTAATCACTCAAAATTGCATGTGAAATTTTAAATTCTAAACGTTAAAATATATTTTTGTTTGTGTGTGTACACATACTGTGTATGTGTGTGTATGAATGCAACACACGCTGGGAGCACACTATAGATTTAAAGGGGTCATACGGTGGCGTCACACCGACTGAGGCCACTCCCACAATAGTTGATTGACAGCAGTGTGTCACAGCTCAGCTTTGCTTACCTCAGACCCGCCCTGAGTGAGCCGTCATCAGACCGAGATGCAGAGACAAGCATGACTCCTAAGAAATTGAAGTGTTTTGTTGTTGAATGTATTAATAAACATAGCAGTAGATTTACCGCCAACATCTGAGTGACTGAAGACGCGGAAGATTAACGTTACGTTTGGTTCTGAAGGGAAACGCACCCT
>JAUCMS010000030.1:307504-318298 GCA_032357445.1 Enteromius radiatus | reverse complement strand
AGTTTCGACTTTAAATCTCGTAATATTACGACTTTAATCTTGTAGTTTCGACTTTATTCTCGTAATATTACGACTTTAATCTCGTAGTTGTAGATTTTTTTTTGTTTTTTTGTGGCACTAAAACGCCGTCGTAGTATAGTACTTATAATAATTATTAAAAAAAATCGTATCACCTGTTAACCAATTTTAAGGCATAGACCTTAAATTTACAATTTAAACTATTAAAATTAAGTGAAATTATTGGTCATTTTGTAACTGATTTGTCACTTGTAAATTGTATATGTTTGCATAATAATAATAATAATAATAAAATCTAAAACCTACATTAATTTCCATTTTAACTATACTTTTTATTTGCTATTTAACCTTTTCAAACCATGTCTGTGATTTTTTTTCTTTTTTTTTCTTATTTATTATTAAACAAATGCTAGTTTTGAACCATTTCACTGAAGTAAAAAAAAATAATCGAAAAAATATATATTTAAAAAAAGTGTGTTTCACATATTTTACTTTACTTTTTGGTCAACAATTACCAAAGACTGCCGAATAGTTTAAATGTTCTTCACACAAGGACAAAAACTAGTTCGTTTAAGAACTGTGCAATGAAAGGAACCCAAAATGCTACTTTGATGGAATCACTGCAAAACAACCTTTGTTTTGCGAATAAACCTTTATATTTAAGAGAGTAAGGGTTGCAGTGTCGCTCAACATCCGAATGACAAACAATGAAGAACTGGAGAAGCCCTTCTTGTTATTTCCAGTGTGAAGCCTCCTTCTGAGCATCATGAGAACAGCTGAGAGCTTTTCCAGTAATAGTCTGTCTCTGCTGATTCAGTAGTTCAGGAGACGTGATGATTCAGCAGATTGAGGCCATGTTATTCCCACCGCTGCTGCTTCCAGTCCTGCTGTTTGGGAGTCATCTATTAATCACGTTTAACAAGCTTCTTTAATGAGCATGATAAAGATCTTAAAGTAACCTTGCAGCTGATGCAGCGGCTTTGCTCTCAAACCTTGCTCAGATTTGCCTGAAATTACTTTTCTCCTGAGATTGTAGAAGCGATGTCAGATTTGTCAAGATATTTGGGATCTCAGCTCATAGTCATTTTACTTGACACCTTTCTGTTTCTATTCTTTTCTCCAGATCTGACAACCTTTGAGGAGGAACATCTGGGACAAAGTTAAAGTTTGAGTGAAACATCACTGGGAACATTCGGTCTCTCCAGCCATGAAAGGCAAATCTACATTTACATGGATTCCTTTGGCAGATGCTTTTATCCGAAGTGACTTACAGTGCATTTACTAGCATCTGTTCCCTGGGAATTGAACCCTCAACCTTGGCGTTGCGAGCGTCATGCTCTTCCACTTGACCTACAGGAACCTCTGAGCAATAAACGTTTCCCTCCGAGTCTACAGTTCTCCTTCTCTGTCGTAATATAAATCCATGCGAGTTTCTGCAGATCACACGAGACATGTCTTTGTGAGTCAGTACTCTATAAGACAAGCTCTTTGCTTTCATCTTCTTGTTGTTTTACAAAAGCTATTTTTCCTTCCGGAGCGTGTGACCATCTTTGTAGAAACCAATGGACCAAACGCACACATGAAAGACACATCTCTTCTTGTTTTCTCTTTTCATCACTAATTATCATCAGATCTGTGCTGCTTGTTCCTCAAATAAAATCAACGAAAATAATTATGTTGGCTTGACAAAGCAACTCTCCTAGAGCAATGAATGTGCTACTCATGTTAGCAACACGCTAATGAAATGTTAAAGCATGTTAATAATGTGCTACAATCCTGCCAGAAATGCATTAAATAATGTCAGCGCCGTTTTTAAGCATGTTGACATGTTACTAATCACTAACTAATCACATTTTTTTCTTAAAATAATCACGATTAATCCACGTTTTTAAAATATACTTTTGCAGTAAGTTCACATTCAATCTTCACAATGTGGAAAAGAAGTAAAGACAGTATAATTTTAATAATTGCTTACAAATATAGATTTTTCAGGTGGTCAACCCTAGCTCCGCCCCTGCATTAAATATATATAGCCTATATATAGCTATATATATATATTTTTTTTTTATTAATCACCTGCAAATTTTGACAGCACTGGATAAAACATGTTATCAGTTTGTTAAATCATGCTAACAACGTGCTAAATCATACTAGCATCATGCTAAACCAATGTGCTAGCAAAGTGTTCAATTATAGTAGCATGTTAGCAACATGCTAAATATTTTATAATGTGTTAAAAGATGTTAGAAGCATGCTAATAAATGTAATAATTGGTACTACCAATGTGCTAAAATGCTATCAGCTTGTTAAATAATGTCAGCAACTTGCTTAAACATTTTAGCGACATGCTAGGACGCTATTGACGCTTTTCAAAGCTCATACAAGTTTGTGTGCTAACTGTATTTATGTCTTTGTTCTTGTGACTGTAAATGCAACTAATGACGTGTCAGAGATCTGAACCTGAATGATAAGAGGTTTTTTCTGTGTTTAATCTGGTTTCTACTTTATGCTCTTCATGAGACGTGGTGAAGTCTCTGATCCGGGTCAAACAGACCCGTCGTCTCAATCCCACACCATTAACACTTCAAAGACCCTGATGAGTATTGACTTACAAGTCTTTATGAGAGCGCTCTGGCCTTCAGATCCGTGTTACAGTACTCTTGTTCTCATGCACTGACAGCCGTTCTCAGCCGAGGACAATTAACTAAAGTAGGGCGAGTTACATGCACTGGGTTGTAATGGTTTGCAGATGAGATAATCTCCTGATAAAAGACAGAGAGGCGGATAGACCTTTGCTTAAATGTGGAGTGTGTCATGTTTTAATACTTGCTTGGTTCTCAGATTAATGTTCAGGGTGCTGCATTTTCTGTGATGCTGTTAAAATATGTATCTGTATGCTTTATTTGTGTAGAAACAAGTAGTAGATGTGAATTGTGACATTTTAGCATTGCTTTTATAATATATTCACGTAATAATAAAACACACATTAAATATAACATATGAAATGAGTAAATGGTTGAGTTGGCTGTAGTAAATACTTTAATAAAACATTAATACTAAATAAATTATTAAATAAAATAAATAATATTAAAAACTCTTGGATGAATTGTTTATTTTGGAAAAGGATACAGATGCTTTTCAAGATTTAGTTTTTCAAAAGCAGGTTTAAGATGTATTATTGATTATTGTTAAATATTAAAACAAATATAAAAGATAATGTTTTAAAAGTAAATCTAAATATGTTTTTTTGCAAACTTATTGATTTGTGTTTAATTTGATTAATTATTTAATTATTATCATTTAATATTAAAACAGTATTAAAAATAAATAAATATATTTTTAATACACTATTTTAGAAAATGTATCCTTTTTTAGTTTAAATAAATATTTATTAAAATACATTATTAAATGCAGTTGTTGTTTTTTTGGTTAGGGTTTTTTAAAGTGCCTTTATTTTATTACTTTACCTTACTTTTGTGACTTTACTATAGTATACAGATGAGCTCAAAGCTCATCCACCAAAGACAAGCTTATGATTTGATGAACTCTTTAAAGATCAAATGAGTTTTTTATTGTTCCCTTCTTGCTGAACCTAAAATGCATTTTCTCCTATACTTTAATGAGCGACTCAAAAGGCTTTTAACTTGATTTCTCTTGACTTTTACAGATCAGCACCTGATTGGCTGATGACAGTTATATTGGTTGGTCGGAGGACGGATCTGAACGGAAAGCTGGATGTTCTCTGATTGGCTCGTGTGGGATGTTCTGGGAAAGAGTCAGATGCCATTTAAATCCACTTTTACTGGAAAATCTGCTTCCCAGAGATTCCAGGGCGAATGTTCCTCGAGTGTTTCTCATCTGTCTCTGAGCAGATGTCCTGCTTTTGGAAGAACAGAGAGATAAAGCGGTTCACCTTTATCCAGGTAAAAGTGTCTTCTCTGAGACATTATCCAGAGACCTTCACACAATACGGAGAAATAGCCTGTAAATATAGCATTTGTTCATTCATTACAGACTTGTTTTCCCACATGCAAACAACGTTTATGTTTCACAAACGTACGAAATTGTTTTTATCACACATCCATTTGTTTATTAATCTACTTTTTTGACTTAAAATGGCTTTAAGTCAGTTTATAGGCAGATATTTCAGAAAATATCTTCGTTTATGTTCTGCAGAAAAGAGAAATTGGTGCTAGAATGTTAATTTTGGGGGGCAAATTACCCTTTTAAGCAGAACCGAGCTCTTGCTTGTGTTTGTTTGCGATGCTAACAGCTGTAGTTGTGCTTTCCTGTGAGTGAGAACTGCTCACAGACCTTTAAACACACACACACACTAAACCATTTAACTGCGATATTAACCAAGCGTAATTCCTGCTCATTCGATCTCTTATCGGCTCTCATGAGGTTTATGAAGACCACCAGTGTTTGGCTGTAATGGAGCTCCATGCGATGTTTATGCCAGTTCTCTGTGTGTTAGTTTATAGCGTATGATTGTTTACATAATAAAATGTTAAAAGACAGCTTCATTGGAACTGGTTGCAAAGCAGCAGTTAGTGAACACAAGCGTCATTAACATTTATATTGTTACTGTAGATGTAATGTATTATATTAAATTGTGTCTCACAACCTATAAAGTTTTTAAACCCCTCTAAAGCCAATAAATCAGATCATCACAACCAGATTACCAAGGCTGGCAGTCTAACTAATTACCTTAGGTAGTTTTAAACAATTGTATTCATTATTTTGTGTATTTGGTGTAATGCGTTTATGTGTTTAACACATTATTTTCCACATACTTCTCGCTTCTCCTCTAAGCCCCGCCTCCCGAAACAAGTTAATTTGTAAAATGCTTTTAAATTGTTTAAACAAGCTGTTTTAGGCGGGTGTGGACAAGTCATTACTTTTATAAGGAATATGTCTTTGGTTTTGAAATTTGAATCTTTGCAACTCCAGGGATTGTATCTATGCAACACTCCCTAACCCTAACCCAGATTGAAATTGCATCATATGAGCCCTTTAAGAATTGTTTTGAAAACATTTCATGAAAACCAAAGATCTAAAAACATATCCTAAACCTGAATATCTGCTGCCATTGTTCTCATCCTCAGGCCATCCAAGATCCAAGAGTTTGTTTCTTCATCAGATTTAGAGAAATGCTGCATTGCATCGCTTGCTCACCAATGGAAGTGAATGGGTGCCGTCAGAATGAGAGTCCAAACAGCTGATAAAAACATCACAATAACCCACAAGTAATCCACGCCAATCCAGTCCATCAGTTAACGTCTTGAGAAGCCAGAAGAAATCCATCATTGTGGATTAATCTTTATTGTTTCCAGCTAAAAGATGAGTCTCCATTCAGAAGTTGTTTACGTAAACTACAGCTAAACTACAAGTCTATCATCCATAATAAATTATTAACTGATTGCCTGGAGTGCTGTGGATTACTGTAATGTTTTTATCAGCTTTTATTTAGACTCTCATTCTGACGGCACCCATTCACTTTCATTGGAAAGCAAGCGATGTAATGCTACATTTCTCCACAACTGATAAAGAAACAAAACTCATTTGCATCTTGGATGGCCTGAGGGTCGGCAAATTTTCCATTTTACATTTTTGTGCGTCCAGACCCCTGGTTTGAATCATGTTGTTGTGTGTGCAGGGGATTCTGGGTTTGTCATCAGTCCACGCGCTCCATCCATTACACTCCTCTTGGGAGGAAGTCTGATTTCCCGTCTCCCACCAGCAGAGATCCAAAGGGGAAGCTTTAGGGTTTGAAGGAGGCACTGAATCTGCTTTAGATGCTGCGTTTTTGCTTTGCTGCCATTGAAGAACATCAGAAAATCACCAACTGGGATTTGAACTAGGAAACCTGCGGTGGTGCTTTAACTCAAACATACTGTATGATGAGGTTTGCTGATCTGCGGCTCAGTGGCCCGTGTTTGCTCTGGGTTAATGGGTCATTTTGCTGGGAAATTAAAATACTCGTTTGAGACCCATTATCCTTTTTTTTACAAGAGCGAATGTGACAGACAGCACGAAAAAACACGGTCACTGCTTGATTCAGATTAAACAATAATCATTGAGGATGCATTTATACATACATTTTGAATGTTTCATTAATAAATTCATGCTTTGTAAAGTTACAATTAGTTTAATATGGATCTTAAAATAAGCTAAGTAAGATCAAATCTGGGGTTTTTTGTAGCTATTTTGTATGCATGAACACATCCAGTGTGAATCAGGGGTTGTGTGTGATGGTGTAGCTGTTCCTATTGGGTTTCTGGGAGGATGGAGCTATTTCTGTGTTCAGGCTAAATCTGGTAAAGTTTGAAGTTACAGTGAGGTCAAAAAGAAGGTCAAATGTCAGAGTGAATGAGCTCTTGAGGACTGAAAATGACACTTTAGCATCTGATGGTCAAGACCAGTTTCTAGCTGACGTTGGATTAACGTCTATTAACTATTTTACTCTAAATCATTGTCAGTGTGAATGCCACTCACATGAGTTATTCAATCAGGAAAGAACTGGTGAAAAAATGGTTAACATTTTTGTGGCCATTAAAGAAAAAAAATTGTGCAATTTCTAATAATAATAAAGTGAATAAATAAATGTTTTTATTTTATAATCACTTCATCCATTAAAAAAAATATATATATATATATATATATATATATATTCAATTGTCTGCATATTTACAATAAACTGTATAAAATATGATTTTATTATTGTACAGATTTTTATTTTCACTAAATCGTATTATTATTATTAATATTACTTGTGGTAACGTGTAATTAAAGTAATTATTTTAAAAAAAAAAATCACTTTGTCTATAAAAACACCAGTTTCAGACATCTGTCCTCGTATCGATTTCCTAAATAGCAAGTAATATTGTGTGTAAGAAATATAATTCGCCCGGTCACGTCTATATATTGCAATACCTACCCAATATGCTGAAAATAAATATAAACCTTTATGCATTTGAAATACTTATATTAAAATAAAACATCGTTAATTGTTACAATACATTATAATTTTTTTAATGATTAAACAAATCCGCATTCTAGGCTACTATAATCAAATTTAAGCCGGATAAATCATATGCAATATACTAGTTATTTCTACTAACTTAGCCTCATTTGTTTTGTTTTTTTATTGCAAACTTATTCTCACGTGATATTCTGAATTTGACCAAAAAAGCAAAGTCTGTTCCAGAGTGTTCTGGATGTAAATGAACAGACGGATGATGTCACGGCAGTAATGAGTGAAACCCAACACCGAGCGATCAGCGCAGAGCTGGAGATGAGCCGAACCGAGCAAGTCCAGACACATGCGGAGCTCAGAGCCCGGAGCGACACACACACACACTCTCTCTCTCTCGCTCTATTCTTCTCCCTCCCTCTCTCTCGCTCTCAGTCCAGTTTAATACGGATCTTCTGACCCGCTCTCTCAGTAAATCGCCCGTGTTTCCAGCAGCGCGCTTGATGTTCGAGGTCTGATCCTGTGAAGTTCTACGTGCGCGCTCGCTCGCGGAGATGTGGACGCTGCTGATCAGGCTGGATCTGGTCTCATGAGCCGGTGGTGTCTTCTGCTGTGGAATTCTGTTTTCGCTTTGAAAACTGCTGCTTGGACAAATGCATACAAATGCATTTAGGAGCCCAACGGACAAGGAGTGGACAAGTTTCTCCCACATCGGCAACGTGAGTATAACTTTCTGTCTCGGGGGGCTTCTGGAGACCCGCTGTGCAAAGCTTCATTCAGGTTCTTCCTAACATTCTCATGAGAGAAATGCTTTGCGCGCTGTTGATAATAAAAAGAACGGGCAGCTTTTATTGGCGTGCATTAATCATGTTTTAACTGGTGCACAGTAGACACGCATTCCTAAATAAATGCTGGAGTTTCATGCAAACTTATTAAAAGCGGTTTCCACCGCAATCACCAGACTGACCTCTGACATTACAGCTTTCATAATGATCACAAATCAATCGGGATTTTCAGTCTGTCTGCTGTTGTATTTTCCATATGTTAAATTCCTCCTGCCTTGGAAGCAAATGTACACCAGATGAGGAGGCTTTGTGATTTACTGGCTTATTTGTTTGCGTTTATATGAAGTGTAACTGCTTTGATAAAGTGTTGATATGGCTGAAGTGCTTGTGAAATATGAGTGCTTTTACTGAGCGCTGTTAGTTCCCGTCCCCAAACCGACACACAACAGCAGCAACATTCCTCATGGAGATGAGCATTGACCTCTAACATCTGGACAGCCGTTCCTGACTCAATGAAATCCCAACAAATCCACACATGCACCTGACTGCCATCTCTACTTCCTCGGTTTATCTCAAAACACTGATAGTAGATAACACGCTACTTCTGGTTAAATGTTTTTTTAGCAGCTTCTGACTGAATAAGTCATGCAAAAAAAGGACTGACTAGCCCTCATGTCGCTCCAAACCTGTATGACGTTCTTTCACCTGCGGAAAAAGAAGGTACTTTGAAGAAAGTCTTAGTGTTTTGACCCCAATTGATCTACATTTCTAAAACGTTTATGTGTTGTTGGAGATGTTCTGTGTACTGTTAAGATTCATCGTTAGTGTCTGTTCATGTCTAATCATGGAAAACATGATGTTGATCGCTGATTTGACACCTAAGCGTGACTGTATGTTCTGAAACCCAATGTAACTGGATGAATTTGGTTATATTAACTAATATATTTACTTTATTGTAGTTACTTCTTCATGCATAATTGCATTTGGTGAGTGTTGAGTATAGCTGCACATCCTCCAACCTGGAATTGATTAATTGGTTAAAACGTGTGTGAATGTTGATCTAAAAATGACTTCATAAGCTTGGACCCAATGCAATCGGTTGGATTTGGTGACGTTAAATTATATTTTTGACATTGCCACAGTCACTTATTTATTGCATTTATTAAATGATCGTTGAGAGTCATTGCACATCCTCCAACCAGGAAGCAATTCTCTGGTCAAAATGCATGGGAACCTTGACCTGACTAAACAGCTAAAAGACACTTTCATAAAGTAATTGGTTGAATTAGTGATAATAAATAATATGGTTGACATTGCAATGTTTATGCATGATTGCATTTGTAAGTTGAACATTGAGTATCTCAATGGAACCAATTCTTTTGAAAAAAAAAAGTTTGGCAAAATTTGACCGCTAAAGATTACTCTCATAAACTTGAGCTCATCTGATTTGATTGAAATAAGCACAGATGATCGCTGATGCACGTTTAATGTTGTTGTGCATCCAATGCTGGAACCAGATATAAAAAAGAGGAGAGCTTGAATGTATTTAGAAGCATTATAACCTACAGTAGCGTTCACTATATCATCAGATACATGTAGAAGTAGAAGAGAAACAGTTGTGCTGTCATTATTGCAAAATAGACCCAGCAGGGTGATCAGAAAGCTGAATGCTGATGGGTTTTATTGTGCAATAATGACCACTGAGATGTCTTTATTTGCTCATGTTTTCCATTACATAGCCAGAGATTGTTTGTTACTTTCCAGGAACAATGCACTTTATTTTTCAGAGATGTTCACAGATATTTTAGCTCTACTTGTTCTTGGTCCAGACAGTTTTACAGCGTCTTTGACGTTATTTTGTGTGAGTATTGTTCCTCACCTTGTCAAAACCAGCATGATTTCCGGGTTGGATTGTTGCTGGCGAATCGTTCACCAAAGAAAGACAGTCTGGCTTGAGAAGAGGCTTAGCATCCAATACGTAGGTCTTTTTTTAGAAGGTCCAGATCTAAATCTAACCCTGGGTGACCAACAGAATAGCGTTTTAGTAATGAAGTCATGCATTTGGCTGCAGGTGCGAGAAACCAACACCAACAGGATCAGATATTGGCAGCCGATCAGTGAGCGAACGATCTCGGCTATGCAAGCATCTGCTTAGTATGCTGAGAACAAGGCTTTAGCGCTGGCACGGACTCATTTGAGCATAAATTATGCAAGCACTGTGAATCAGAGAGATCTGTGTTAGCCACACCCCTAAAAGATGATTGGTTGAGACATTTTTGAGCGGCTTATTTACTGTTTTGTGTTTTGCGTTGCTGGAATTGAAGATAGACGAACAATCGGGGGTCGAGTGCGAGTGAAACGTCACATTAGTTGTTTTAGGATGCTGTGCACAATTTAAGGTCAAAAAGCCAATGATAAGGGTCAGGAAGTCTTGGAGATGCTACTGAAGAGCCAGAATGTTTCTAGACTGGCAAAATTTTCTTGTCCAACAAAAGTGGACGCAACTTTCTGAATCTAGTTTTATATCTTGAACCTGCTGTTTATATTTGGGAGTCACGTGTAAAGTTGCAACATTTTTAATACTAGTAGCTATTGTTGGGGAATGTTACTCTGAAAAAACAATATGTTACAATATTGCATTACTCCCTAAAAAAGTAACTAATTATGTTAGTTGGTTACTTTTTATGGAAAGTTATCTGTTATGTTACTTTACGTTACTTTTTAAATCTGGGCTGTTTGTTTGTTTCCATATTTAAAAAATCAATTAAAAAGCTCTTTCAAAGCAAAAGTGAAATTTATAAACCTCAGGCGAAAGGAAATGTAAAAGCTCAAGCATGAAGAATAGGATGCAGAAGAAAAAAGTGTAACGGAGGCCAGCCAGTAAGTGCTCCCACGCCGGAGACCTGGGTTCGAGACCCGCTCGGAGCAAGACCGAGTCGTGGACCCAGGGGGGTTACATTGGTGCCGTGACCCGGATGGGAGTGAGGTTTAGGGGGGTGAGTGTAACGGAGGCCA
>JAUCMS010000030.1:266532-288755 GCA_032357445.1 Enteromius radiatus | reverse complement strand
CTCGCGGGTGCACAGATGCGCTCTCGCATTGTTATTTTCCTCTCGTGGGTCTGGTTTTGCGCGCTTGCTTCATTCGCATGCTCGTGGTTTTCGTGCGCGCGACTTTTGCCTCTATTTAAACGCCGTAATTCTGTTTCTCTGTGTTGGGATTCATGCAGCATCCATCTGTCTTACTCACTTCATTTCATTATGAAACAATCAGGAGCTTGAAACTATCCACAGCTGTTTATCCCAAAATAACCACTCAGAGAGAAGGAGAAGGAAATATTACAGCAGTGCTTCTCAAAGTGTGGATGAATTGTTAGATGGGTGGATGAATAGATGAATGAATGGATTGAATGGAAGGATGGATGGAGGAATGGATGGGTTGTTAGTTGAATGGATGAATAGATGGATGGATGGATGGATGGATGGGGGAATGGATGGGTTGTTAGATGGATGGATGGATGGATGGATGGGTGAATAGATGGATGGATGGATGGAGGAATGGATGGGTTGTTAGATTAATGGATGGATGGATAAATAGATGGAAGGATGGATGGATTGTTAGATTAATGGATGAATAAATGGATGGATGGAGAAATGTATGGGTTGTTAGTTGGATGGATGGATTGTTGGAAGGATAGATGAATGGATGGATGGGTTGTTAGATGGATGGATGGATGGATGGATGGATGGATTGTTAGATTAATGGATGAATAGATGGATGGATGGAGAAATGTATGGGTTGTTAGATGAATGGATGGATTGTAGGAGGGATAGATTAATGGATGGATGGATGGGTTGTTAGATGAATGGATGGATGGATGGATAGATGGATGGATGGGTTGTTAGATGAAAGGATGGATGGATATTTAATAGATAGATAGATAGATGTATTAATTATGTGCTTTTGTAATTTCATTCATTTATATATATATATATATTTATTCCATTAGATTTTTGTTTCTTGGTTTAGTTTTAGTAATTTTTGTTTCAACTTATTTTATTTAATTTACTTGCTAAGGGTGTCACGACAATGTCTTCATTTTAGCACATTAACATTTAATATTGCTAAATATGGAATGTATATCACCCAGTTTTCCTCCTGTGTGTGTGTGTGTGTTTCTCTCAGGGTCCTCCTGGTCCTCACGGGAGTCCGGGGCCAGCCGGTTTACCAGGTCCGAAGGTAAGTTCCTGTCCTGGCTCTCTCTGTCCCGTCACACTGTCCCGCTCCTCCTGTTCTAACTCGCTGCTCTCAAGCGCAATAGCTCTCGCTTTCTAACAAACCTTTGTTATGGTGTGTGTGTGTGTGTGTGTGTGTGTGTGATGACAAGGCTTCGGAAAACACTGGAAAGAGCCGTCGGGGAGACACTGACAGTTTGATCTTGTAGAGATGAGAGGAAAATATATCTGTGCCACGAGATTAAGAGACTGTTACCTGTGTGTGTGTGTGTGTGTGTGTGAGTCAGAATATGGAGAAATGTAAAGCACACCTGGTGAAGGTGAACGCTTCAGGTTTAATAGATGGACTCACTTTGACCTCCAATATATGGATGTAATCTTATCTTTGCTGCTGACCTTTGATGATCCAGTTCAACCATACTTACAAGCAAAAATAACTGTGCTTCATTGTTGTTTTTTTGTTTTGTTTTTGTTTTTGTTTTTGTTGAAGAGTATACAACTTTCTTCTGTATTGTACTTTACAGATGTAAATTTACTTGGGTTTATTTTTGGACAATTATTTTTGGTGTGCTTTATATGTGCACTTCTTATATTAAAAACACTCAAGCTCTGCCCATATTTTAAAAGTAACGCAAAAGTAACGTAGTACATTACTTTCCGTAAAAAGTAACGTAATTAGTTACTTTTTTAAGTGAGTAACGCAATATTGTAATGCATTACTTTTAGAAGTAACTTTCCCGAACACTGATTATTAATAACCCTGCTGTGCGGTAGAGTTTGTGATGTCAGAGGTTCAGTCATGTTCAGGTCAGGTCAAAGGTTGTGTTGATGTCTTCATAGGGAACAGCGCTGTGTTTGTAAACTCTTCCTGCTTCGTTGATCTTCATTCAAAAACAAGTTCTCTCTTCAGAGGTGTCAGATAATGCTAATGAAAGTCATGAAGGTATTTGTTTCCATCCTGATTGAAATCCAGCTCTAGTTAGTGAGAATGTGTTTAAAGATCTGCTGACTGAAGGGTTGCAGGTTCAAACTCCTCAAGGGTTCATCTGTGACCTTTAACACTTGTGCTCTTGATAAAGATGATAAACTCAGCTGAACTGCACCTCTGACTTAGCCTGCTGTGTGTGTGTGTGCACCTGATATTACATCACGTTATAGGGACCAATCGTCCCCATAGAGATAAGAATAGCAGTAAATGTTGACCTTGTGGGTCAGTGTAGGACAATACAACAAATATAATTTTCTTTTTTGGGGTTTTTTTCCCCATTTTTTCACACTTTTTTTCTCCTTTTTTCCTTTTTTTTGTTTATTTTTATTTTAGCTTTAGTGTAAAATTTATATTTTGAGTCATTTTTTTATATTATAATTTTTTGCTTTAATTTTGGTTGAACTTTTAGTCATTTTATGTGGTTTTATCATTATTTAATGTTTACTTTTGAAAATGTTTCCATTCCTACAGTCAATTTTTTTTTTCAGTTTTATTTATTTTTAGCTTTATTTTCTATTAATATTTTAATCAGCTTGTATTTTGTGTTCTCATATGTTCAGTTCATTCATCCATTGTAATTTTGTTATGTTTTGTTTTTGGCTTTAGCTCTCTCTCTCTCTCTCTATATATATATATATATTATGTTTTAGTTTTTTAGCTATTATGTAATTAATCTGTATTTAAATCTCTGTTTTGAACATGTGTAGCTCTCTACTGGACGTGTGTTTTATTGCGAGGGAAGTGATGTGGCTCGTAAAAAGTCTATGAGGTCGTTAGCGTCGAGCTCAGACTCGTGTGGATGTGGTTTATTTACCGCGGCAGACGTCTGTGGCTTTCACACACTCGCTCTCACCACTAAACACAGCCTAGAGTTTCCCACAGCAGAGACGCGGCTTACGTCAAATATCTTGATTCATAATTCATGTTCAGAAATAAAAATGTGGGTAGAACATGTGCATTTAATTTTAGGTGAATTTGATGAGCAGTATTGTAATTACAGTCTTCAGTAACAGTATATTATTTATTATGAACCTTGAGTTTTCTTCTGAAGCCCTCAGGCAGTGCTTCTTAAACAAGCTGATTTAACACTACTTAAAAAAAAAACAAGCATTAAAATAGCCTAAAACAAATCAAATTATGATTGTAGTTATTATTGCAATTCTCTCCCTCAACAACTGTAAATGAATAAAATAGCATAAAAAAAGACGTTTTGTCATATACAGTCATGGACAAAAATATCGGCACTCTTGGTAAATACGTATGATTAAAGAAGGCTCATTGGATGACAATTAAAAAGCTAAAATAAAAATAAACCAAAAAAAAGGAAAAAATAAAAAATGGGGGGAAAAAACAAATTACAATACAAAAATTAAAATGATATTTTTTAAATGCAAAAACTAATAAACGTGATGCACTTATAAAAAATATTAAACTAAAAACTACTTAAAACTAATTAAGAATTTAAAACTTTTATGTTTTTTTTCATTGCAAAAGTGTGATTTCAGTACCTGAAAAAGTTATGTTTTAACCCAAATTAATTAATCTTACAACATGAATAAAATAGCATGAAAAAAGCACTTTTTTTGTAAAAAGTAAATTTATAGACCTGGAAAAGTCACAAAAAAATTCTGTAATGTGATAATGTAAATGAAATAAAGAAAAAAAAATATTTTTCTCATTATAAGAGTTTGTAATTACAAAAAAATTGTGTACTCTAATTATGTAAATGAATAAAATTATGTTTTTTAAAAAGAATATACACTTTTAAATGTGTCTTTTTGGATCTTGAAAAGTAATCTAATGATATGAATTTATAAAATAGGATTTTTTAAGGGTATACATTTTTTATACCTTAAAAAGTTACATAATATACAGTAAAAATATATCTTCTAAACAGTTAAATGAAAAATATAATAGTAAACTGGTTTTGGTCATTTTAAGACATGTACATATGTAATAAACGTAACTTCATCTAATCATGTAAATTAATTATATATATATATATATATATATATATATATATATATTCTCTTTTCTTCTCCTAATTTTACAAGTTGGTAAAGTCAAGGACAAGTCAAGTAATTTAATAAAAAATTGCATTATATTTCCAGGCCAAAATAACAAACAAATCTAAAGTCACAGGGCCATGTTGTTGTGGAAATCTAGAAACAAAACCACTGTTTCTTAAGAGACATGTTTAATTACCAGACAGACTCCTTCTTCTGCTCTCTGTTTTGAAGAAACTAAAGAGATCTCATTTGTGTTGAACGCTTGACCTTCATAATCACAAGTGCCAAATACGCCAGTCTGATTTTCCCATCACGCTTCAGGACAAAGTGTTCATGTCTCTGTCCGTCCAGAGCTGACCCCGAGTGGGAAGCAGGGTCGAGCGCTGCAGATATCATCACCGATCCGAGCCCACAGATGAGTCATGAGTCTGCTGGGATCTGGAGAAACAAGTCAGAGCTTTATATCCCTGCTTAAGACTTCAGGGATGAGATGGGCTTCACAGGTTTGAGAGGTTCGGCCGGGACCTCGTCAGATCCGGACTGTCTAGTGTTGATTGGCAGCGCTTGTGTCTCCATCAGACTGCTGGTTTTAAGGATTAAGGCTTTCATTCAGGCCTGAATGGATTTCGAGTTTGATTGACATGCCAAATTTGGTCCATACCTTGCCTTTTTTTGAACTTCCAGTGACTCTCTTTAGAGTTAGATGCATTTTAAATGTAATTAAAAAGTATTTTGTAATGCAAAAACATGCTCTTGTGCAAAATCAGATCAAATGAGTAAATCAGTGAGCGATTATGAATGAGTCGTTAATTGAATTGATTGATGGCTGGTGTGTGCCATTTTCTCAATATTGCGAGTGGAAAGATTATTCATTAATGTGATGTATAAATCTCCATTTTTCGAAAATTTAACCCTTACGACTGTTTTTTTAGTCCAAAAATATATTATAATAGGTTGAACTCTGTGGTTTAGTGTGTGTGAATACATCTCTCCAGATCCACTGTTATCACTTGCCTTCATCTGTCAGCACAAGAGAACATGGTTTGCGTGTATCTTCTTGAATTTTAGACATGCTTTTGAGTTTCCGTTGACAGCACGTTTTATGGCGTGAAGAACATCAAACTGAATTAACATAGCGCTCTTTATTTATGTCCCAGGGAGCGAAAGGTGATCCTGGACTGTCTCCGGGTCAAGCGCCGGCGGGTGATAAGGTAAATGTCAAACTATAGCATTTTTTCTCTCAGGGTGCTTTGAGATTTCTTTGCATTTACAGCCCTAAAACTTCAAACTAGAGCAATCACTCATTGGTTTTCTGGCATTTAAAGAGATGCTTCACATATAACTGGACATCGTCGGTTTACTCCCCCTCATGCTGCTCCAAATCTGTAGGACTTTCTTGTTGCACAGGATATAGAACTAAAGCAGAGCTTGTGCGGAGTTGCTCAACACTGGAAATGGTTGGGAAAACTGGGCTCCTAAAATCACATGGTTTAATTCAAATCTCAAATCTTGTCTCGACAGGTGTTTTGTTTATGTAGGGGGTGCTGTAGACATACTTGTAATAAAATGAAAAGTAAAAATTGCATCAAGATACTTGAAATCTCAAAATTCTAAACCTACCTTCGAAGTAAAACAATTGAAACTCATGATGAAATAAATGTTTTTCTCCAATACATGTTAGCCACTATATTTGGCACCCAATTATTGCTACATCCTTTTCCCAAGATAACAGCTCTGAGTTTAACGCCTGAAGAGTTTGGAGAACGCCTGATAAGAGTTCAGAGATCATTCCTTCGTGCAGAATCTCTCCAGACCCTTCAGATCACCAGCTCCTCTTTAGTTCCCCTCACTCAGGGTTCAGCTCAGAGGACTGGGACAGACATGGAAAAAACTCAGTGACTAATTCTTGTGTTTATTTTGATGTTTGTTTTGGATTATTGTCCCAGTGGAAGACCCAACCATGACCCATTCTAACAGTGAATTAGTCAGTGAATTATGGATTTGTTATCTGCTGGTATTTGACTGAATCCATGATCTCATGAGTCAAAACAAGATCTCATATAGACCCACGACATCAGAAACACAGCAGTATACTTCATTCTACACATGGAGTACTCTTTATCCCTGTGTTCAGCAAACACATCTTCAGTGATTGATGCTAAAAAGATCAATTTTTAGTTTCATCTAATCATAGAAGTCAGTCCCATTTGTAGATCCAGTCCTGTGTGACGCCTGAACATGCTGGAGATGAGCGAGGAGAATTGTTCTTAAACAACATGTGCTGATGTAGGGGCTGTTTGACTAGTTTTTAAAAGGTTTTCTGACCTGGTTTTTTTCTCATTGTGTTGATGATTAAGGGATTTTGGGCTTTGTTTTCCCTCCTATATAATATTTCTGTAAAACAGGAAGCCAGGGCTGGATATTTTCATGTCCATAATCACCCTGGAGTGCTTAAAATAGTAAATATGAATGGGAATATACTTCAGAGATATTTTACTCATAAAAAATTCTAGGGGTGCCAATAATTGTGGCCAAACAACATTTATTTCATCACAAGAATTTCTTCCTATTTTCAATCGTTTTACATCAATGATGGGTTAGAATTGTGTGAATATTTTGAATGAAAGATCAAAAGGATAAAAAATGCAGATTTATTTTCACAGCCACCTTTACTGTGGCCAATATTAGTATTTATACTGTATATACATATATAATAAACCGTACACAGAGATTTTGTTGTGTAAACAATTTTTATTTTGGATAATAATTCTTTGACAGCTCTAGTTTTTAAAAAATTCAATTGGTTTTATTTTTTTTATGATTTCTGCTCTGGAAAGACTTGGAAAAATCGGAATCATATCGGAAAAATATCAACATATCGGATATCGGTCAAATTACTAAATTATATAAAATGTGTATCTTTGTTTGATTTCCCTGAAAGAAAAGCTTTGCAACATGAGGGTGAGGAGTAAACAATGATAGAATCACTTGTGCTTGAATTCATCTCAGGTGACAACACAGAATTTCTTCTCTTTTATTATTTCAGGGTGAAAGAGGGCGGCTGGGTCCACAGGGTCCTAAAGGTGAAGTAGGTCCAAAGGTAAGACCCTCTCTTCCACCTTACTGCCAGCGAGCACGTTTCAGATGAATTAAGGTGAGATGTAGTGTTTCGTTCTCCACGGTGTTCGTACAGTATCAGTTACCTCCACCGCAGCGGCTGGATTGGGTTACAGACCAGAATAAAGACACTGTGTGGTGTTTCTGAGGCAGGCGGAGGTCTGTTCACACTTCTCAAGACGTAGCTTTGCTCAGGGAGTCACCATCACCTAGGAGCCCCCGTTAGAACCTGAGACCCCCCAGAGGTCAAGGGTCGTCTTTTAGAGGAAAGGCACTCTGCAGGGTGCCATGAACAGTCCCGTGTTGCATCTTCAAAAGCGCAACATAACTCAGCTAGAGAATGTGTTCGTGCAATATTTATCGTCTATGAATGGAGTCTGTGAGGGTAGTTTGTTGGGAGAAATCGTGCTCTTGTTTTGGTTTGTGAGGTGAAGAGAAATAAAGGCCTTATAAAGTCCTTGCAGTCTTGACTAGAAATTGTGGAGCAGAGCTCGTCTTTTGCTAACAGTGGCCAATTGTAATTGGATTTTCACTTGCGATCCCGAGAGCCCAGTTGAGACTGTTATTGTGTGGCTGAATTAATGTTCTCCGAATGGAGTTTTCTTTGGAAATGGAGGCCGTTTGGAAAGATCTCTTTTCTATTGCGTGGGGGGGGCTTTTTTGCTGGTTTTGAAAGGTCAGTTGTCGCAACCCGGGAATGGTTAGGTTTGTGGATCCTGGCCTGATTCATCTGAGAGTGGGAAAATGTTGATAGAATAGATCAAGCCTTGACAGAAGTCATTGATTTGCCTCCAAAGACAAATAGCCTCCAAAGACTTAGGAGCTGATCAAATTGAGTTTGTCATGGTTTCGTTAAGCGTCTTGCTTTATCAACTCATCTGAGCTGTTGGCTGGGATAGCGAGTCGTTTCTTGCACAGTTTTTGTTTACCCGTTTACCGTGAAGGCAACTTCCATTATATGACCTTTTCTGAGTGAAAGAGTGATACTCAATGAGGTAGCACTGCAGAACAGGAGCTGATCGCGAACGTCCGTAGAAGCATTGATATTATTGTCTTGACTCTCGTTTCTTCACCTCATTGCCGAATGCCGGAGTCTTTGATCTTGAGCGTGCTAAATGTTAGCGATCCTTTTAAATGCAGTTTTATAGGTCATTAGTATCTGGAACACTCAGCTCATGCAGTAAAACGTTTAAAGAGCTTGAGCAGAAATAGTCCTGCAGGTCCAGACCAGGTCAGGTGTAAATCACAGTGACCTCTGGTGCATCATTGTCCTCTCGGCTGCTCCGCAGAAGTTCAGAGAAATGCACCACACTCGAGCCTCTTCGCTCCGTGCGAGACACAGCGCCACCTGCTGGCAAACACACATCAGTGCTTCTATCTAATCTTCTTAATATCAAAATATTCAATTCAGAGATATATTTGCACAAGTGACTTTAGGATTGTGCCTCAGTAAGTTTGGCACAGATCGGTTCCAGCGCACAAGAAATGTTTGGAGGTGAGGTTTTCTGACCTCCCCTCCCCGTCTCACTGTCGTGACTTGTCTTTCTTTCACGGGCTCGAGCTGGAGCTGTCAGATGGGGAAGGCTTTAAAGGGTTTTGACAGTTCTGTGGAAATTCTTAAGGGCTATTAGTCTTATCTGAGGCCACTGGGACTTTAGGCAACAAAATCCCCAGAAATGTGGAAAAGACAGTACAAGTCTCTCTGTTTCCCCTTGTTCTTAACACGGTAGGGAAATGAGAAAATTCTTTGCTTTGTGTTCTCACCGGCGTTCTGTAAAAGAGTCTTGTTGTAATCTGCTTTCATTTCTTTGCAGGGTCCCAAAGGCTATCAAGGACCAGCAGGTCTGCCTGGAGAACAGGTGAGCTGACGAAACGCATCTCAGGTGGATGTCGGTCTGTTTGTGAGGTCCTCACGTTGACGTTTTCAACTGCTGCTTCAGTCAGTTAGTGTCTGTGAAGCTGCTTCGGGGCTGTGGTTAGTCAGACCCCAAGCCATATTTAACTAGGCATGTTTGCCAAGTCAAGCATCGCTTTTATTATTGCTAACTGATAAATTGGACAGTAGCATTCTCAGAGACTCAACAACTATTCTTTTATTAACTTCAGTAGCTATTTTTAAGTCACACGTGTTGCATGCATTATTACTAGTGTAACACTAGCTACGATTTGTTAAATAAACTAGGCTAAGTTATTAAGAGTTTATTTTGTGCATTGCTATGCAGAATGCACCTTTGAAATAAAACATTTGCATCTTCGATCCAATTGTATGTATATTACTGATCCTGTAAACACGATCTTAGCAATAAGGCAATACTTCAGATATTTATAATTCAGATGAATTATCTTTTGCTCTGTTTGACAGTGATGTCTTTTTTTATGTAGTGCAGCATCAGATTTACCTCAATAGATGGAGCTGAAAGTTAGTTTTTGCAGGATATTTAATCTCCCTTTCACATAGCAGCCATCCTGTTGCACATATTTTGCCTGTACAATCGCCTTTAATTCTCTCTCCATCCTTGCCTACATGTCTGACATGGCATTAAACTGATCTATGAGTTGTACCTTTGTACCTCCTCAATAACCCGGGGTCCGGAAGGTTTGGAACTCAATACATGGAAAGTTTCATTCAGTCACAAAGCGCAGTCTTTATATGCAGTCATCTGATGCAAAGATGATCCACGCAGCGGAGAGGAGCCGCCGTCTGGACTTCAGCCAGGGTCAGGCCGTGGAGAGCCGGTCCGGCCCGTGGATGCTTTGAGAGAGAGATGCCACAGGGAACAATAGTGGCTCTATTCGTCAGCTGGCAGCCGCTCTCATCTCTCATTCACATTTTTCTTTCTTTTCTCCTCAGGGTTTGCCAGGATTGCCGGGCGTATCTGGGGCGACAGGTTACCCTGGCAGGCAGGTGCAGTGACCAATATCTACTAAAAAAACAACAAAAAAAGGCTTTTCGATACTGTGTTACTCCATTTTCATCCTAAATTTGAAATATGAAACTTTTCAATTGAACTTTTTTTATCAGGCAGCTGTTTAGAATGTGCTGTGCCGTATACTGTGTGTTGCCAAGTATTTTGAATAGTAGTATGTGAAATAATACACTAAATGCAACACTTGACACTACATGAACAAACCTCCAGGGTATAAAACTGCTAAGTTTGGTGTATGTACTGGAAGTGAGGAAAAAACTTTTGAAGATAGGATTTGTAATTTACAGACACAAATAGATAAAGTGCAATAACATAAGCACTTGTGTTTTAGATGTTTTCTTTCCACTAGTCAAAAAGTCAAAAAAGAGAATCACAGATGATTGCAGTTCATTCATCACGCATGAAATGGGTGGTTGAGAGCATTGCATTGTGGGATACATTATTCAGTGCAGTGTGTTCTGTGTTTACATATTTTGCATAGTGCAAATACAGCATTTTTATAATCTTTAGTATGGCAGTATTCCATTCATCTGCAGTATATCCTAAATCTAGTCTGAAGTTGTTATTAGTATTAGTGTTACATCAAGCATTTGTCACATTTCTTTTTTTGTGTGTTTGTGTACTTTACTTTATCAACAGTGTCATAAGAGTAAGATACATTATATAAACATGAATTATAAAAAACGCGCACACATTTTTCCTTATGCAAAGAATAATTTCATTTTGATTTTGTGATGAAATATGACCTTGCCATGTTTTTGTCAGGTCTCAAGATGTGTGTATTTGTCTTGCAGGGATCTGCAGGACCAGAGGGAAACCCTGGACCTAAAGGTGTCAATGTACGTATAGTCATCTCTAAATCTTTTATTACTGCAGTCCTCTAAGCTGTTGCGTCCCAGGAAGAATCAGTGAGCAGCATGAACTCAAGATCTGACTACTGCATCTCAGAGATGTTGCTTGTTTCAGAAACGGCTTTCAACATCTGGCAGTGTGCCGCAACACAGGAATGTGTAGAGATGGGAGGAGGGCTGTTTCTTTCATCTTTGACCGATAGTACATGTGATCTCACTTAACAAGAAAGAAGAACAGCACATAAAGTGCTCCGTGCACCTACAGCAAACAAAAACACTGGCCAATCACTCAAACTGCACTTGTTAAACGTGGAAAAAATTAGGTTATCATAACCTGATGCTGACATGATCATCTTGTTCTGCGTATTATTGAAGGATGTAAGCTGCATTGCTGTATGTGCACATTACTTGTAAATTACTGGGATATACAGTTTTGAAAGGTGACTGATGAATGAGCCTGTATCTGTATCTAGTTCAAGAAAAAAGAAAAAAGTTTTTAGCAAGTTTTTGAAATCAAAATAAAGCAAGCTGCAGTTATGTGACCAAACAAACCAATGGTCAAAGTGGATTTGTTCAGTCATAGTTGAAGTGGAGATTTTTGGCTTATGGCTTATTAAAAATTAAGTTTTTCATGTCCAGTAGGTGGCGCTGTCTCTAAAATGGTCTAGTAAAACAAGGACATGGAGTCGATGACTTGCACCAATTTTCGTTCCAATGATTCAAAACATTTCAAAGATATGGCCTTGCATTTTGTTTGTTGCCATTGAATTTCCTAGTGCATTATAGACGGTTTCAACGACATAAACAAGCATGACATCCAAATAGAATTAATAGCAACAGCCAAGTCCTTCTAGAGTCAATAATCTTTGATAACAAGCTAAATATGTTTACTGCTGTAACGATCTTCACTGGAGTTCCCCTCTGAAGCCTCCAGAGGGCACTTACAAACACTGCCATTGCAAAATGAAATTAAAATGACATTTTCTAAAGACTTCCTTCAGAAATACATTGATATAAAAACCCATGCCTTGTTTGATTTTTAAACGTACAATTACGTGTTCATGCTTATTCAGTGAAGACTTTTGTGTCTGTTTTTCTGTATCAGGGCTTCATCGGACCTCCAGGAGTTGCAGGAGCGCCAGGACTGGAGGGAGAGAGAGTGAGTTCAAATTCCTAGTTATACAACATAATTTCACATTAATGCATACGACATGCAAGCAGATGGCCATTAGCATGAATTGAAGCGGAGTAACATGCTGTTATTTGTTACAGAAAGTTATTTTGAATCATCTATTAATTTGTACAGTCATAGTGTGTGCTTGCATTAATGCACTTAGAATGGATATCAGGTAGGCCAGCATGCAGCAATATGATTAAGTGGCTAAAATCTGAACGGGATGCAATGTTTCATGTTAGCACGAGACAGGTGTGATCATTTACCAACCCTGTCTCATATCAGGGTCAGACAAATCCATTGAACCTGGTCAGTTTCACTGTCTCAATGGTGTCTGTAATGGCGTTTAGTGCATGCAGCAAATTTCAATTTTTGAAATGATATGGGCATTTATGCATTTGAAACTTGAAGTATTTTTACTAAATAATTCTGTATGGTTCTGCTCCTGTACACTTCCCCCATAGACTTCCATTGGAAATTTTTTACTGTAAAAGCACATTTCAATCATTTTATGTCATAATGATCACAGGCCACAGATGCTGTTTATATCCAGCAGTATTCTTTTAATATCAGCATATTGCCCGGACATGTTAGACTGACTAACACACATGTTAAGGCCCAAACATTGTGTTGAGAGTTGCTGTGATTTGACAGACTCAAATTCCCAAATGAATGACATGAGCTGGAAAACACACAAGACAACAGCGTTGAGATTGATGACGCCCCCCGGCTCAGTGTGATCAATGTGTGTCAGATCAGATTGTTTGGTAACCGCTATCGTCTTGATGTGTTCCAGGGAGTACCAGGTCCTGTGGGAATCAAGGGTCCCAAAGGAAGACAGGTAAACGCTCTCTCGTTCATAAGCTGTCGTCAGGGGATATTATGCAAATGAGCGAGGCATATTAATAGCAGATGAATTTACTTGCGGGTGAAGAAAACGCAAGAAAATGAACAAAGAATCTGTTCTTGTCATCTGCTGTCCAGCTGTAAAGACTTCAGCATTATCCTGGTGGAAGATATGCAACATATAAAAGTCTACATTAGTACTTTTTCTTCTTAAAGGGGTTGTGAGGGTCATTCTGACTGATGTGCATGTATACACACACACGTCAGAATTGTACAGTAGTAATGAACCAGGATATTTTATGATTAAAGGTTCAGCAAGAACACAAATAACTATTATTATAATTACAGATTACACTTTATTTTACAGTATGTGTACTTCCATGCACTTACGATGAGGAACAGGACTGTAAAAGGCAAATTGATTGAGCACAGTTGTACCAGTCTTTGGTTTTTAACCAGGTGTCTTCAGACATTTGATCAGATTCTCAGAGACTCTGGAGAGCGGCTTGTGTTGGGGTAAAGTTTTGGGTCCCGAGAAAGCCTCAAACGTATGAGTCTGCTAAAATCCCAACAGTGCCGGTGTGCCAGCTGGGCTCCTGCCCGCCGTCTGCAGCAGAATGATTAATCACAGGCATCTCCAGTGCGGATGAAAGCTTGCTGGAAGACGTTCAGAGGCCCCCGGGGCTCTCAAAGACACAAGCAAACATGCAGACGCTCTCCTGAACTGAAACCGCTGCCATTTACAGCACACATCCTTTACAGTAACACAAACGGATCGGGAGAATAAACTACTGTACGAGATCAGATGAGTCAGGATCTGACCGTGTGTGTCTGACGAGAGACTGACCCCGTGTGTTTGCAGGGTGTTGTGGGCGATGCGGGCGAGCGAGGGCCACCTGGACCGGACGGGAACGAGGTACAACACATCAACGCAGTCAGCAAAGATGCCTTACATTGATCAAAAGTGCCAGTGAAGACATTTCTAATGCTACAAAAGATTTTCATTTCAACTTTCTGTTCATCTGTGAATCCACAAAAATAAACTGCATCACAGTTTCCACAAAAAAATATTGGGCGGCACAACTGTTTTCAACACTGACAATAATCAGAAATGTGTGTTGAGCAGTAAATCAGTATATTACTATGATTTCTGAAGATCATGTGACACTGAAGACTGGAGTAATGATGCTGAAAATACAGCTGAACATCACAGGAATTAAAAAAAAAAAACTAAATTTGAATCAATCCTAAAGGATTGTTATTTTCTTCCAACATAAAAGTCATTAAAAGTCATCCATTATGAAATATGACATACAGTACAATCAAATTTAATATCTTTCTGGATTATGTAAGGCCTAACATTTTATTTAAGCGTTAAGATGTCAACTACAGTAGGGTTTGTGATAATAACACAATGTTAAAAAAAAACCCCACAGTATTTCTGATAATAGTATAATGTATCAAAAACCTGAAACTCCTTGCAGCTGGAGAGATCTTTGATGTCTTCAGTTCAAGACAGTTTGAAGATGTCTGAAAATACTCCTACATGCAGACAAATGAACAGAGCTGTTCCTCATGAATGTGTTTCTTATGTTTGTTGTTTCAGGGACCTGTTGGAGGAACCGGCAGCAGTGGATTTCCAGGCCTGAGAGTGAGTCCTTCCACACGCACACACACACACACGTTTTCTGGGGTCTCTCCATAGGTGTAATGGTGTTTCTACTGTACAGACTGTATGTGGTATTGTCCTACACTGACCCTACACCTAAACCTACCCCTTACAGGAGACTACACACACTTTTAGATTTTCAAAAAACTTCATTCTGTGTGATTTATAAGCCTTTTGAATTATGGGGACACTGAAAATGCTCTCATAAATCACCTTCTATGGGGCGGTCGTGGCCTAATGGTTAGGCAGTTGGACTTGTAACCCGTAGGTCACGGGTTCGAGTCCCAGGTCCGGCAGGGATTGTGGGTGGGGGGAGCGAATAACCAGTGCTGTCTCCACCTGCAATACCAGGACTGAGGTGAGACCCTTGAGCAAGGAACCGTTCCCCCAACAGGCGCCACAGCAATGGCTTCATACATTGCTTTCCTACATGAAGTGTGGCGCCAGGCCAAAGTATACGTAAAGTGTTGCCACAAAAAACGAATCCAAAATTGTGAAATTAGTACAGACAAATTAGAAGTTTAATTAAAATAATGCTATTAATAATTATATTGACATGTAAATATTAATAATGATGTTGCTGAAGATATACAATGATTGTAGTTTATCAATGAAATTTTGTCCAAGCAGGTTTATCAGCAGATCTCTGCTCCTGAAGTGTTGAGCATTATTAATATCCTCTTTGAAACGGAAACACACAGCAATGATTCTGATTTATATTCACCTGCGACCTATGTAAATGGTTCATCCTGATTTGAATAAATGTAACTGCTTATTTGCAGATGATTTTACGCATTGTTATCAAATCAAATATTGTGATGACATGCAGAAAACTATAAAGTTGTTTTATATTTAAAAGAAAATGTTAAAACTAAATCTTTTTAGGATCTATTACATGTTATTTGTTAATTTCTTCATTAATTTACTGTTTATTAAAGGTGCATTAAAATCATCACAACCACAATCATCACATTATATCTCCAGCAAAATCAACATCAATATTTGACAATTTTAGTATGATATATTAATATTATATTATATATATATATATATTAAATCTGACTTTTTTCTTGACAATTTTGTCTCATAATTGTTCATAATAGAACAAAAAGTATATTTTTTCCATTGTTTTTATTCAATATTTTGAGTTAAATTTTTTTTTTGTATTTGTATATTTTTATATTTCATTTTAATGTTTGTTTTTTATCATATAATTGTTATTATACTTTTTTTACTAATTGTTTTCAAGTTTTAGTTGCATTTATTTCAGTTTTTTTATTATAATAATATTGCCTTGACAACTAGCAGAAAAAAGTTTTTGAGTTTTATAAAGTGAGGCTTTTTTAAGGTCAGTTTACGGTTATTTTATTTCAATCAAAACTGCTTTTTAATGGGTTTTACACTGTACAAAATAAATCTGTAAAATGGCATCTGGACATCTTTTAACTCAATGCAATGAAATATAAAATTCTAAAAATGAAAAAAAAAAAAAAAAGAATCCAGAAGCAATCCTTTAAACTGTAGAATATATTGTGCTCTATTATTACAGCTGATGTTTAGAGTAACTTTAGAGTAGCTCGCCGCACCTTTAACTGTTAACTTCACTCTTAGCTTTCCTTCATTGGTGTGTGTGTGTGTGTGTGTGATGTTCAGTAACAGTAGAGGACGTCTGCTCGTCTCGTTCCGGATTTAAAAGCAAGCCCCCGGAGCCGTGTAAAGCTCTGGACAGAGATGTCAGATGATTTAGAGTGATTCTTTCACTGCTGCTTCTGTCTCTGACCGCTCACATGCTAATCAGAGCCGTGAACATCAGCTTTTATGCTAATAAATGCCCTGTTGAACAGGATCTCCACGTCAGACTGAAATATTAGAGGCTCAGTTCTGTTTCTGATCTGCCGAAAACCTGCAAACAATTCTTCAGCCCTTCCTGATTAACTGTATTTAGATTCATTATTTAATTCACTTTTTAACTGCATCAAGTCTGTCTACATTTTGATAATGAGATGAAACTTAAAAGCAACTGTTTAATTATTTTAGTTTTAGAATCTTAGAATTTTTTTACTGTCTGAATATTTGAATATTTGCTAAATATGATCTTTTTTATTATATTTTTATAATGTGTTACAATAATGCAACAATATAATGTTGATGAAAACGTGCATTAAAATAACATTATTAATTATGCATTTAAAATAATAATAATAATATTTTGCTTTGTTTGAATGACAATTAATCATATTTACCCCATTTTAATTTTAATTTAAGCAAATACTGAAAAATTGTTTGGTAATTGCTAGTTTTTTGCTTTTTAAAATTCTAATAATATTTCAAAATAATACTAACTTTACTGTATTTTTAATCAAATAAATGCAACTAAACTTTTTAATGATAATATTTTATTTTAATAACAACTTTTATGAACCTGTTCAGCTGCTTGTCTAAAGATCCCAGAATCAGTTTGTGTTTATGAATATGATAAATATTAACACCCTTCACGCTCATCTTCTCCGTGTCACATTATAATTCTGTATATGGGATGTTTTGAACATTCCCAGATTGATGTGTTTTCGAGCCGGCGAGCCGTATTTCAGCTTCTTCTTCTCTTTCTTCTGTCGTTTTTATCACGTGCAGCGGACACAAGAGCTTTTTTATGGACTGTGTTTGATTTGTTTGTGATCTATGAGTCTTTCCCAATCATCCAGCAGCTCCAGATGAGCAGCTTTCCTTTAAACCACATGCCTTCACAAACTAAACACACAAAGTCTCGTGACATTCCCATGATTTTGTACATTCACTGTGGTAATACCATGGTATACCAATGCCATCACTGGCTTTGTTAGCGATCTGGAGCCTCATCTCTCTGGCTCTGATGGTTTGAGGTGAATGAAGAGGCTCTTTAATAAGGCTTTCACAGAAACACTGAGCTCAGATGCAGACATTTGGGATGTTTTTATACAGATATGACCAGAAAATATATTGTTACAATGTTTCAATGTAACTTCAACTTATCAAAATGATTTTAAAAAGTTTGACAAATTTTGGTTTTATGTCATTGTGAAATAATCCAAGTTAAAATGACTTTCACGGATCGTTTCTCTCAACTTAAAAAAGCAGGGATATATTTCAGTGTTCACATAAAGTCACTTATTTATATAACTACATTTATTTATTTTTAATTTAATTGATTTAAATTGTCAATTTTTCCCTTTCAATCTTTTTGTCGTTTTGGATTTTTTAATCTATACTTTCTTCTGATATGTTTATATTTATTTCCTTGCTAGAATATATATTATGTAAAATGTTTATAATGTATATAGGTTTATTTGGATAAATAAACTGAAATATTAATAAATATCAATATTTAATCAAATGTATGTAATATCATACTTATTTTTTATTATTATATCTGGCAATATATTTTGCCATTCATACAGTAAAAACTGTACAGTTTCAGTTTATTTATTTATTTTTATTTATTTATTGACAAATCTTTTTTTTTTTTTTACATGTACTGTAAATGTGTTGCCTTGGAATCTTGCAAATGCATTATTATTATTATTATTTATTAATTAAGTATTCTATTTAAATACATTTTAATAATCAATACATTATTTAAATGCACTTTGGCGCTCATTCACCAAACCCTCCATCTCTGTGTCTTCCTTTAGGGGGATCCGGGGCCCGAGGGACCCCGCGGCTTTTCTGGCATTGTGGGACCTCAGGTAACATCCGTCACGTCACGCCTCAGTGTTTCTGTAACCTGATTGGCTGGGCACTGATGAATCCTGCTCTCTCATTGGCAGGGCCTGACCGGAGGGGTGGGGCCTCCTGGAATGAAAGGTGATAAGGTGATTTAAATATTTCTATTATTGCAGCGAACTTATGAGGTTAATTTGTTGTAGAAATGGACTAACATGTCATAGATTATCAAAAGTTACTTTCAAAAACTATAAAAGATCAAATAAAAGATATGTCCGCAGTTATGGTGTAACTGTATTATAGCTATGAAAACTAAAAAATGAAGAAAGAATATTTATTTTAGCTCATTTCCAAGCATTTATCTTAACTTGGTGTACTACAATTTTTTTAATAAAATCCATGAAGCTGTATCTCAATGATAACTAAATTACACTGGCACAGAAAAAAACGGAACTATGAAACGAGTTTTGGTTTCTGGAAGATTTTCATCCCACCGTATCCAGACAGTTCTTTGTGTTATTCTGAGTTGTCATCACTGCAGGTTTATTCGAACACTGTATAGACTGTATGAGATGAGTTCAGACACGCTGAAGTGTTGGCGTCTCGTCTCTACTCTGTAATCCTGATGCTGTGTGATTTAGGGTGAACCTGGACTGAGGGGTGACCCGGGAGAGAACGGCTATCAGGGCGACAAGGTGAGTGCCAAGATCATACCGTACGCTTAGTTTACATCATTTGAGGGTCTTGGAGACATTTTTACAATTTGAAGTACATTATATTCCTTTGTGTCTGTTGACTGAAACGTTTGGCGCGTGATGCACTACTGCAGGAATCACTAAACATGCAGTATTAGGCCTTTAAAATGGATGCATTTAAAATATACATTCATGAATTTCAATCAATCAGTCACTTTTATTTATATAGCTAGAGTGATGGGAATGTATAATGATGAGATTTGTGCTCTCATATATCTATGTAAATATAATTAATGTTTATTATGCATTTATTTATTTATTATATCATGTTCATATTTTACCCAAAAATCTAAATAAATAGTTTTACTATAGAAAATTAAGTATTTTTTTTTAGGAAGTACATTTTAGTTTGTTTTCTCATTGTAATTTGCTATATATATATATATATATATTTAAAAATTTAAAATTTGTAAAATAATATATATTATGTTAAGTATTATATTTAACTTACATTTGTTTAGAATAAACTTTGTGAAAACAATAAAATAAAACAAATGCAAACATGCTTAAAATGTCTGGGGAATAACAAAACAGTAAACAGTGGAATGCAAATCGATTTAAATAACATGAATGGGACGCTGGAAACAGCTGCTGGTTAAGAGGTTAGTTGGTCTGAATGTATGGGAATGCTGGTGGATTGTGTTTTGTTTGTGTCTCTCTTCAGGGGACGGCTGGTAACCCAGGCCTGACCGGACCTCGTGGAAAACCAGGACCTCTCGTAAGACCACCTGTGTTCAATATAAATGCTGTCAAATGCCAGAGACTGATTAGCATCTCTTTTGAGGTGGATATATGATGTTTAAATGTGATATTCTCTCTCTGAAAGGGAAAAACAGGTGACATGGGGCCTCCGGGGCCTCCAGGGCCACCAGGACCTGAGGTGAGAGCCAGAGCTCAGGACTGAGTCTGGAACAAAAGTTTGCTTGTGATGTAAATCAATAAGATCTTTATAACACATAAACTGATGTGAATATCAGCGCTCGCTCTATATCTCCAGTCATGTGATTTCACACCAGACTGAAGAAGATTACAAACAAGCCGAGGAAATCGATTGACTTATTTAGCATTTCCGCACTGATTTTGAGATGAATGTGAATCATTTTATTGCTTATGTTTAAGTTTGCTGAAAGATTAGGATGTTTTATGAAATGAGCGCATGTGGCCGTCAGACGCCCCAAACCTTCTGCAACACAACAACGCATTAATCACTATAGAGCTGTTTATAGTCTCCAATAAATAGCCTGAATTGTGTGTTTTTTGGAAGGCATGTCTACTTCCTTGTTATTTGTGTTGATTTTCGCGTTTGTCTTTTGCTCATTTTTAACGCAGAAGCATCTGTGCAGCAAATGGATGAAACCTGTCCAGCGCAAGAGTTTAGCGTCTCGTGCTAGTTTGATAGCAGCTAGGTGGCTAGGAAGATGCCCTCTAGTGGCACTTCTGTGTTAGTTCATGCCTGTGTCATGCTATAGCTATATTCCTGCATGCAAATTAAAGTCATTAACATTTCTAAGGAACTCCTTATAAGACTTGACCGTGATTTTTGTTAATGCATGTCCCTGATTACTGCTATTGTCACACATATACTATTAATATTCTAAATAGTATTTATTATAATTCAAAATATGTAATAATTAATTTATTATTACAATTATAACTTATCTACTTTAATTATTATTATTATTATTATTGCTGTTAAACAATTAATCATGATTAATCACATCCAAAATAAGTTTGTTTACAAAATATATTTGTGTACTGTGTATATTTATTAATTATATAAACACATACACACATGTATGTACAGTATATTTAATAAAAATATTTTGTTTATATATTAAATATATTTATATGTAATAGAAATTCTATAAATATATACATGTAAATAATATATCAAAATATATATTGTATGTTTATATATTTTTATGTACATAAAAAAATAAATACAGTACAGATATATGTGGACAAAAACTGTTATTTTGGATGTGATTAATCATGATTAATAATTTGACAGCACTTATCATTATTATTATTATTATTATTATATTTTTATTTAATATCTTGCTGCATCAGATCATTGTTACGAAATAAAATATATTTGAATGAACGAATGTCATTCATGTTAATTTTAAGAGCAAAACATCAGACCCACAGCAAAATAATTTTATTTACCAAAATATTTATTTTAATATATATAAATATATTCAAAATATTATAATCAACTACTGGTTTAAATATGCTGATAAACACTCTCAGTGTCCACCAAAACAAGCCTATATACACAAACTCACTCCAGCTGAACACTGGAGCAGTATTTCTCAAAAGTATAGAAAACACTAGTTGTAAATGTAAACCCTGCCCTTCCTGACCCTAATTTATAGCACATGGCCGTGGTCTGATGACAGGTGGGCGGAGCTGTAATGACAGAGGCGGGGCAGCTGTTAATCACTGTATAAGGTGAATGTAAGGTGAAGCTCATAATGTATTCTTTATGTATTTCTTTCCATGTTTTATAGGGTTTTCCAGGAGACATTGGTGCACCAGGACCCAACGGGCCCCCGGGACCAAAGGTACACATGTTCTTTAATTAAAATCATGACTGTCTAGACAGCTGCCTACTTAGACACCCATGCAACATCATATTTGTTCCAAAGGGTGGACATCAATCTTATGCTGCCTTCTGAGGTTTTAGGTTTAGTTTCTGTCGTGATGCTGCCTCAGTAGTAGACAGCGAGGCCCCTCACTAGAGCTCATTTCTTACTCTCACCCAATATGTATCTTTGAATGAAAGTCACGTGTTTTTCCCAGTTTTCCTCACTGAGTTTCACACAGAATCTGTGTTTGTGTGTGTGTTTAGGGTATTCAAGGAGCCCGGGGCCCCCAGGGACCACCAGGGCCAAAAGGAACAGAGGTAAAACGTTAATCTCCAATCTCACACACCAGACAGACAGATCTATCTATCTATCTATCTATCTATCTATCTATCTATCTATCTATCTATCTATCTATCTATCTATCTATCTATCT
>JAUCMS010000030.1:243464-258962 GCA_032357445.1 Enteromius radiatus | reverse complement strand
GCATATATTATGTAAAGAAAAACTTTTATTTTGGATGCGATTAATCGCGATTAATCATTGCCCAGCACTAGTTTTTAATTATTTTTCAGGGTGATCGAGGTCCTCCCGGTCCTTTGGGTCCTCCCGGAGAGAAAGGTTCAACAGTAAGAACTTATTTCACATTAGCTCACATATATTATTAACATTGCACTGCATCACTTGTCGCTCGTCGTTTTTGTCTTGTTTTCCAGTAAAAACAAGTCAAACCAAACCAAACCAAATAACATACGATTTGAAGTATTATTTTTAAAAAAGCTGAACAAATCGGTTCTTGAATGAAAATTGTTGTGTGTAAATCTCATTTCGAATAGATTTCTGTATAAATAATGAATAAAGTTAGCCTAATCTGAATCTGTTGACTAGTTAGCTGGATCGCTGGTTAACCATGTGTCTGTTTGTCTGTTTAAGGGGTATCCAGGTCTTCCAGGAGGTCCTGGGGATTTCGGCCCGCAAGGTCCACCAGTAAGATTACCCATGATCCTCTGCAGTTTGAGATATAAAAATATTGGGTGAAAGATTGAGGTTGAGAGTAACTGTCCTCTTGATAACTAAAATATTACTTTGTCTCGTTTTCTCAAGGGTCCACAAGGGCCGAGAGGAGCAGCAGGCGTCTCCGGGCCAAAAGGCCAAAGGGTAAGACCACTAGTGAAAGATATTAATGCTTTTTCTGTTTAACTAATGATGTGAATGCGGCTAGAAGTGCTCGAGTAGAGAGATTTGATTGGTGGAAGCCTTTGATTGACAGGCCTGTAAGCCTATAACCAAGAAATAACCAGAAACTTCAACTCAGGTTTACAAAACACAGATGAAATTTACATTTTTGTATATAACGAAAATGAAGAATAATAAACAAAAAACAATAATTTTTTGTGGTTGTATTTTTATTACAAATCATTACTGAAAATAAAGTCACAGAGCAAAAATAAAAACAATCTTAATAATACTATAAATACTTAAGGCTAATGCGTTCATCTCTCTCTCTCTGTTCAGTGTGGCTAGATTTATTTGTGTTTTTTGTGAATTATGTTTCTAGATAAACCACAGGGACCTCTAGTGGTCAAAAACAACACATCGTCTGTATGCACCTCACTAACAAGAACACAATCTCACACTTATTTGAGAGGCTAATTCAACTCAATCCAAAATATAAATACATATTTAATTTTACTGATATATACTGATATATATTTTATATTTTGAATTAGAACATTTTATTTTCATATTTTTTGCATTAAAATTTTTGTTGAAATTTTGGAAATTATGTTTTTGGCATTTTTATTAGCTTTTGTTCTTAAAATGTTTCCTGTTAAAAAAAAATCATAGTTATTATTATTATTATTATTATTATTATTATTATGATTTCTGATAGGATCATGTGACACTGAAGACTGGAGTAATGATGCTTTGTATCACAGGAATAAATTACATTTTAAAATATATATTCTCACAGAAAACACTTATTTTAAATTGAAATAATATTTCACAATATTACAGTTTTTTCTGGATTTTTAATCTAATAAATACAGCCTTGATGAGCAGAAGAAACATCTTTAAAAACCATTAAATATCTTACTTACCACACATTTTTGAACGATAGTGTATATGTATATATATATTTTTTTTTTTCACATTTAATTCAGTGTGTTATTTGGTGTTACTACAATTTTTTCTTTTAGTGTAAGTACTTTAGCTTTAGTTTTTGTTTATTTAGTTATTTTTCGTACTTAAACTACAGAAAATGAGAATTGTTGAACTATAATATATATTTAAAAATATTTCATTTTATAAGCGTGTTAAGCACAGTAGCAGAAACAGCTAGTTTAATTAATAACAGGTCACCATGAGGGTAAATGTTTAAGGAAAAATTAATTGCTTGCAGGAAAGCTTGACTAACATAATAAATGACAAAGAGAAAGAGCGTGTTTGACGTGAGTCCTAATGACACAGGATGAAGTCTGTCAGGGGCCAGAGAAGCTGATGAAAAGAGGTTTGAGGTTCACGCCAAACTCTGCAATTAGGAGACCGTTCCCCTCCGTTCTGTTTATATAAAACAGTGCAGATCTGATTTTAATGATGGTGAGAACGAGCCACTTTAAACCCTCTTGTAAAAACATGACAGACAGATCACTTACACATCCTGAACAGAGCGTCGAGAGTCTCCGTTCATGAACCCAAAGTCAACAGACGAGGCTCTGGCTCTGTGCTTCTGCTCCAAAACCTAGCACACACCTGCATAGACAGCTTCCGAATGCAGGGACCGTTCAGTACATAACAGTGCCTTTTAAGATCCCTTATTTTGAATAAATACTCAACACATTTTATTTGAGAATTGTGGACAAAATAAGAGATTTTGCTGGCTCATTGATCAAGCAGCTGGACTATTTATGAATGAACTTGATGTAATAAAAGCCAAACAGCCTAAAATATATGAGATTTATTACATGTTGTTTCAAAATACACTTTCACGTTCATTTTATTGCACATTTTCTATTTTTGCTTTTATAAATTTCAAATACAAGTTTTTTTTCCACTTCAGCAGCACTTACATAAACCAAACTTAACAGTTTTATTTCTATCCGAACTCTAAAGGATTTTCATTTAGACAATATTTTCTTATAATCCTATGTATAATTCATTTATTTATTTAGTTATATTGAAAATCAGTTCATTTTAATTTTTGTGTAATTTTTAGTAGTTTTGTCATGTACTTTATTATTTTTTTTTTGTTTTTATTATTATACTTATAATTTACTTAAATTTTTGTTTTAGTAATTTTAGATATGTTCTTTAGTCATTTTGTTGGTTTTTCAATATTTTTAGCTTTAATTTATTTATTTTAAGTTGAATTTCAGCAAATTTAGTTGAAGTTTTATTAATGTTGCTTTTGTAATCTTTTTTAATTTTTTCTTTAAATATTTCTACATAGCTTTATTGCATTTTATTTTAGTAATATTGGTTCTTCAAATTATTTTAGTTAGTTGTAAATGTAATATTTTTTTTTTAAATTACGCTGGTGTAAGTTTAATAATACACTTACGTTCTCTAATATATTTTGTTAAAATTATTCCGATCAAATACAACAGTTTAAGTTAATGTATGTTTGATGATATAAGTTTATAATTTCATTAATATTATTTTTTTTTCTTTATTTATATTACTTACAATACAATGCTAATTTATACATATCACATTTTAGTAACATCCTAACACCAAATTATTATAATCAATAGTGAGTTGCATCTCTCCATAGCTTAATGGTCTATATAGCGTGGTAATTAATGACGATGCATGTTGGTTATGCTTACTGTACTGTATATAGACAGTAGACAGCACTAGTTTCTGTAACAGAGCCTCTCTTCTTTGGTTTTGTTTGGCTTGTCCTTGTTTCCCGATGTGTTTGGTCTGGCATGAGGCGTCTCCTCTCTGTTGGCTCATTGATCAACCAGCTGGACTATTTATAAGAATGAACTTGATATAATGAAACATCCAAAATACACTTTCACATTAATTTTATTACACATTGTCTAGTTTTGCTTTTGTAAATTTCAAATACAATACATATGTTTAAAAGTTTTTTTTTCCACTTCAGCAGCACTTACATAAACCAAACTTAACAGTTTTATTTCTATCCATATTCTGAAGGGTTTTGTTCATATATCATTCACCCTCATTTAGACAATATTTGATTCCGAAAAAACACACACACATATATGAATATATATATATTTTTTTTTATTTATTTATTTATTTATTTATTTTTTTACTCAGTTCTGCTAAAATTCATAGGTTTTAGTGAAAATAGAGTCTTTTAGAGTAGTGGAAATTTTTATTTTATTGCGTGTTATCTTTTTGCACCTGTAGATTTCAATTAAAATACATAACTTTAAAAGTTTTTTTCCTGCTTCAGCAGCACTTACATACACCAAACTTTACAGTTTTATTGCTATCTGTATTCTGAATGTTTTTACTGAAGGGTTTGTTCAAATATCATTCACCCGAGTTTTTATTGCAATTTATTGATTTGCGCCTGTAAATGTCAAGTACAGTTAATATCCTTAAAAGTTTTTTCTCCACTTCAGCAGCACTTACATACACCAAACTTAGCAGTTTTATTCCTCTCTATAGTCTGAAGGGTTTTACTGATGGGTTTGTTTATATATCATTCACCTGAGTACTTATTGCACTTTATTGTTTTGCGCCTGTAAATGTCAAGTACAATTAACATCCTTAAAAGTTTTTTCTCCACTTCAGCAGCACTTACATACACCAAACTTAGCAGTTTTATTCCTCTCTATATTCTGAAGGATTTTACTGAAGGGTTTGTTTATATATCATTCACCTGAGTTTATACAACAGTTTATTGCTAAAACATGGTAAAAAATATATATATTTTTCTGATTTATGAAGTGATAAAAAGAGATATCCAAAATCCCCTCTACAGAAATATTTAACTCTAACATGTCAACAAAATTAAACAAGAATTTTGAATCTGTCTTCATTTGAGGTTTAGATTTATCTTCTGGAATTTTTTGCAAGTTGCGTATTCAATTACATAAAAGATCAACTGCACATTTCAGCACTTTAGAAAACGTAATACAGATTTGTTTTGCAATTTTAATGCAGTCAATCAGTTGGTATGTATGGTTATTTTTTTTATCCTATTAATCTATTGTGTTTTTTTCTTTTAGGGCCCCAGGGGACCAGACGGCCCTCTAGGAGAGCCCGGCCCTGAGGGCGTAAAGGTACCAGTGTCACTACAAACCCAAAACATATACACACACAGAGAATTGTAAAAGTCATGAATGTAAACGTTAAAATCTTTAGTTCTGCGTTGCAAAAAAATAGGCTTGCTTAATTAGTATTTTGTGTGGTTTCTAGTCAAGATGGCAAAAACAAATTCTTAAATCATGATCATTTGACTTGTTTTAAGCACTTAACATTTTTGTTTGCTTGTTGTTTTGTTTTTCATCTAGAAACAAGACTACATGTCTTATGTCATTTTGCTTATCTAGTAAAAATATTTTGATTTAAACATATTTAGATCATTTAAAACTAGAAACAAGACAAAAATACTGAGTAAGAAAAGCCTTTTTTTTTGCAGCGTGAGAATTTATGTCTCTGTGTCAAATACCAATTTCCTGTTTCAGGAGAAAATAGATCACACAGGATAGAAATTTGCACTCATGGTGCCACTACAAAACCCAAAGCAATTGCATTGTGATTTACGTTATAAAGCTGCTGAAACGATCGTGACGCACAGACACACGTCACACATGCTTGACAGCTTGACTGCTTTTGTTTTGCAGGGTGAAAAGGGATCTCCAGGGATGAATGGAGCTCCTGGATTCATCGTAAGTAACTCTGAACACTTGAAATTTGATTCAAATTGTTCAATTTTGATAAAAAAAAAAAGGTCCCTAAAAGTTAGAAGAATCTGACACTTGGGATGTTTTCATGTGGAAAAACAGCATCACCACACATCATGTGGATTTAAACCCCAGACAGTTTTGAGCTCATGTGGGTTCAGAGGAGATCAGAAAGTTTCAGTTGAAGTCTTTGATGTGTGTTTGTAGGGTAAAGCTGGAGCTCCAGGGAAGAGAGGAGCAGCCGGAGCGCCTGTAAGTGTCATTACAACATCTCTATTAAAAACATTTTATATTATTATATACTTCATTTATATTTAAAATATTATGTCACAAATACTAATTTACTTTTACTTTCTTTTAATACTCAAAAGTGTCACCCTAATGGCATTAAAATAGTATGATATGTTGTTAAAATAAATAATATTATGTTTTGAATACTGAAAAGTTTTCAGATAATCAGATTAAAACAGTACAATATGCTCTTAGTTTTAAATAAAGAACAATATTCACTTTTAATACTCAAAAAAAAATTTTTGTTTAAAAAATACTATTTTATTTGAGCTATTACTATTATTTATTTAATTATAAAATGCTGCAATATATATATATTTATATAATGTATGTAATTTTGAATGAGTATTGCTTTCTTTTATTGCTAAATAAAATGTTACAAATAACAAAAAATATTTTACAAATTATAGTAAAAATGTGTTGCAAAAACACAATTTCAATAAATGCTACTATTAAAAAAATATTTTCAAATTTGTATTAAAATATTGTTTGTTGACATTATTTTATTTATCATTTTTGTTTAAATAAATACCACTATATTATTATTTAATATTTAGGTATTTAAACTAAAATAGTCAAATATGCTGTAAAAAATACTATTTATTTCTTAAATGATTGTTATTTTGTTTTTATGATCAAAATGATTTATATAATTGTTAAGCAGCCAGAATTGTAAAGTGTCATCCCTGTTTATCACACATATCGCTGGATGTTGAGATGTCTTTGGTCTGAGAGCGCTGTGTGTTTTCCTGTAATAAAGTGTGAGTGTGTTTGCTGTCAGGAAGTGTGAAGTGTGTGTGGAAGTGTTTAGTGTTCACCGGGGCCTGAGGGGTTTTAATGCTCTCCAGCTCACAGCGTCCTCTTGTGGCTGACCGTGTTGATCTGTGTTTCCAGCCTCATGATTTATGATGTTTAAAGCGCAGGCTTCCTGTGAACAGATAATCCCTGTTTTAATGCTGAAGATGTGTGCTGATGTGATCCAGGCACACACCTGTTTAATAGCAGTGAATCAGAGCTCTAGGATATGCAAATACTGTCAGAGATGACCGAATGTTGACAGACTGTTAGCGGCTCATTAAGAAAAAAATTTTTAGAAAAAAAACTCTTCTGCTCACCAAGGCTACATTTATCTAATTAAAAAAAAAATCTATGTAAATAGAATTCAAAATAACCAAACTCTATCTAGATTTATTGTAAATTTATTCCTGTGATCAGGAATTTTGCATCATAAATTATCATCATTACCCCAGTGTTGTTTGCATGATCCTTTGGAAATCAGTATGCTGGTATGGCTTTACACTGATTTTAAAAAATAAAATAAAATAAAATAAAAAATAAGTTTCCAAAATGTATTATTTTTACTTAAATACTGTGAAAACTAATATTATTAATTTTGAATACTTAAATACTATTTAATGCTATACTCAAATGTATTAAAATTGCAGAATAAAATGGTAAAATATGTTCATATATGTAAAATATCATTATTATTGTTGATAAAATTACTATTATTATACTATTATTCATATTAAAATGCTAAGAATGTTGCCAAAATATGTTTGTTTTAATAAGATAAAATATTTACTATTATTTTAATGATCAAATATTCAAATAATTGTATTGGAATAGTAAAATATGTTGCCAAAAATAGTTTTATTTAAATAAATATTATATTTTAATATTATTAATAAGTTATTATTAAAATGATCTTATTAAAATGGTAAAATCTATTGCCAAAAAATTGTTTGTTTTAATAAATACTGTTATTGAAATATAAAAATAACAACACAAAAATTGTAAAATGTTTTGCCAAATTATAAACCAGGTTCATGCCTTAAAATGCTCCCTTTTTATTGTACCTTTATTTGCTTGAAAATGAAGCCTGTGAAGTAAAGTTATATTTGCGAGGGGCACATATGGAAGCGTTTATGACTATAAATGCATCTTTGTGTAAGTCATATTTATTGCTGGAAAACGAAGTGCACTTATGATGAATGGGGTGATAAAGATTTGCCGTTGAAGTTATTCAAGCCCTCACAGTATCAGCGTCTCTGTGGTGGAAACATATTCTCTGATAAGACATAAAGCCAGCGGGTTCTGTTTCTCCACGTATCGGCATCTGATAAAGAAAAATAGATGAAAATGAGAGCAGAAAAACTGAGTCCCTGCTGGATTACGGCTTATGGTTACATGTCCATCATAGAAACAAACACAAACTCTTTCCCATTCTGTAAAGTAATGTTTTACTAATAAATCACAAACTGTGTTTGACAAATCACTAATAATTTAGAGGCTTATTTGGACAATAGCTTGTGACTTTTGAGCACCTGTGGTAATATTTGTCTTCTTGCATTTCTCCGATTTGTCTCCTAAAATTCCTTTGGAGAAATCAAAACACACAAATGAGACAGTTATCGTCAATGTGGAGAGCAGCTCCAAACACGAAATTATAGAGATAACATTTGTGGTTGATTTCAAGAAGTCTGAATCACATGTAATTGTATGTGTGTGTGTGTGTCACAGGGTAAAGCAGGTCCTCCTGGAAGCACAGGTGAAAAAGGTCCTCCAGGTGAACCTGTGAGTATTACGGCACATAATACGATGGGCGGCATTCTTAAATGAGCCCCATTTACAAAAAAGGCTGTTTTTGTGTAGAAAATGAATTAAAAATACTTATTATGCATGATAAAGCACATATAGTGCCAGATTTAGTGTTATTTTGAGCTTGAGCTCCTACAACAGAAATAGCCTATAGGTCGCGCGCAATCACCTATATTTACATTTTAAAGTTAAGCGCCCTCTAGCGGGTGTAAAAATATTGACAGTGTCGTGCTGCGTCTGTCGTCATGAAATGACGTGTGACTGTCTTTACCAAAATGCAGTTTGATTATATGCAATATGTGGACTTTTTACACCGATCTCAGGGTAATTCGTACATAATTCACTAGGTGTAATTAATAAAAATGACCACACCTAGCCCACTTCTAAACCTAGCCCTTACAGAAAAGCGCTAAATCAAGATTTATAGTGCCTAAAGATTTTACATGATCACATGATTATTTTTATATATATATATATATATATAGGGTATATAATATATTATTTCTATATAGATTTAATTTTATTAATTTATTTTTTGTTGTACGTACATTGTATATAAACAAACATAAATGAAGATCTGAATTTGCGTGTACTGAAGGATTCTTGTGTTCATATGGCTAGCAATGTGCTAACGCTTCAGAAATGTACTGTGTATAGTCTCAGCAAGCATGCATGACGTGACTCGTTAATGCATCTTTCTTGTGCAACACATGTAAGTCATGATGTGAAGACCTCAGAGGGTTTGTGAGGCGTTGAGCGCGAGTGTTTCATGTCATTATGTCTAAACGTAATCAGCCGCTCTGTCAGCAGATGAAAGATTTTAACAGCGTCTCTGGAACGGCTTCTTGTTTCCAGTCTTTGATGCCGCGTGCATCTTAAGGTCCTCGTGTTGACACACGCTTAGGCACACATTTAAACTTGCATCCACACTATTATGCTGTGCTTTAAAACATACGCTGAGAAATTCAGCTCTAGCCAGGCGTAATCTAAAGATCTCTTCACATCCGGTGCCAAGGGCGATTCATGTAAATCTCATTTATAATATCAAAACAAGACTGTTTATGGGAAAAAAAAGTGTTTGAATTGTGCATGACTTCATATTTATTTCATGTTTATTTGATTGATTAGGGCTCCAGAGGCCCTCCGGGGGACCCGGGACCAGATGGAGAGCAAGGTCACGAGGTACTTGTGGAAGAAAATTAATTTGTGTGTGCAATGGATTTCTTCTGTGTTCAGTTATGCAACGTGCAACTTAAACAAGGCATAATTCAGTACAGTGCAGTGTTGTATAATCATGAACCCAATATACTAGATATACTGTATACATAATAATGTTCTCTGCTTGTGTTTTTCCCTCTTTTGTGCATGAACAGGGACCTCCAGGACCTGAAGGAGAGCAGGGGCCTGTGGGTGAGCCTGGAATCAAGGTGAGGCCTGACATGAAACAATAGACTGAAATTCATATTGAAATGGAACAGATGAATAATGAGTAAATTTCCCAAATACAAAGCAGCAGATTTTATGGCTAATGATATGTCTCTGTAAGATCCAAATATATACTGCAATGCAATGCTGACTCAGAGCTGAAGAAGTAAAGGCTCCTCAGAAGATTTGAGGTGTTTTGGAGGCTTGTGAAGATCATTGCTTCACTGAGGAACAGTGAAAGTAAAGCTCCACAAATCATCCTGATGATCAAATTTGAAAAAAGAAATGATTGAAAAGCTCCAGTAAAGCTGTTCAGTCCAGTAAGAGTTCATCTGGAGATATTACTGCAGTTATTCTTACTTAATACAAATCAGTATGGGTAGGCTACAATTATACTGAGAAAGTATGATACAAAAGGCTTTATATGGTGAAAGGCATCCAAAAATGATCTTGTAATGGTGTGAAACACAGAAAGAGACATTAAGCAGAATGTCCAAGCTGCTGTTTACAATGCAATGCAATGCATTATGGGAGATTTTTACAATAATAACAGCAGTATTAAAGCAAGAACTGTTGCCATTTACAGCTGTCTCTCTGTCTTTTTCCAGGGTGAAATGGGGCCTGTCGGAGAGGATGGTGAGCTGGGCCAACCGGGCATCAGAGTGAGTACAGCGACCTCATTCCTGCTCCAAAACCTTGGAGTGAACGTGATCCATCAGTGTATTTTCAATTCTTTAACTGACATGAGCCAACAGTGTCAATAATCTGACAGAAGGACCCTCGGGCTCTCACACACTGGACGTCTTTGTCTCTGGTTCCTCAATTATTCAAGCGATCCTCTGTGTTTGTTATTGGATATTATGACATTGGGAGCTGCGTCCTACCCGAGCAAATCTCATGAAACCTGTCCTGCATTTATCCGGCTCGTATTTCACCCCAAAATAAATCATACATTTCATTCTCAGTACTGCAGTGTGGAAATAAATTGTATATGCCATTCAAACTGTAAAATGTTTATTTACGATCTTGATAATATTGCAATCAGATATGTTGATTTAGTAATACATATACATATGTCTGTCATATTAAGTAGGAAAAATTTCTGTTGCACTTTCGGCTGGTTTTTGGGATGAATCCCATGATGCTGTTCCCGGTCTTACATGTTACTGTTTGTTTTAGGGTCCTCCAGGGCCACCTGGAGAGGATGGGCATCAAGGGAAGGACGGACCAAAGGTATTTAAATTGCATTTACATTAATGCATTTATCCATGCTTTCAGCATTTGAGCTATAGGAATGCTTTTTACAACTTATTTTGGCTGCTTAGGCATTTTATTTTTATTATTTTTAGTTTTAATTTTAATTTATTTAGCATTTTATTTACTATTTTAAATAATTTATTTATTTAATATTATTTCTCTATTTTAGAGAATGACAAGAAACGCTCAATGTATTGTTGTCTCATAAACCATTTTCCAGCCTTTTTATCATTATTCTGTCAAAATTGATTTATCAAAGTTATATAAATAACTACAAAAAATAAGTTTATTGAATTTTGTTTTACAAGAAAATACTTCTTTCTATATGAAAATGTTTAATTCAGTATTACTTGTCATTTATTTTCACTCAGAAATTGCTAGTAAATTTCAAAAGTATTACAAAGTAAATGCCTTTTTCAGTTTCTCTGCACCGACAGTACATAAGTTGTGTAAAAACTGTTTGCTGTGATTCATTTCTTTGGTTGGCCTAGTATGCACTTTGTGTTTTATTCACCATATTATGTTGATTCCCAAAATCATTGTACCGAAACCCACAAATTTTTGAAAAAAAATTCTCATTTAAAGTTTTTATCCTGTTATAACTCTCAGGGTGAGCCAGGCGACCGAGGACCAATGGGAGAAGCCGGAGAAAGGGGCGAGATTGGTGACTCTGGCCCAATAGGACCTCCTGGAGATCCTGGGAAAAAGGGCTTCCCGGTGAGGGAGTGAATCTAATCTGCTTTTGTCATTTCGTTGTGCATAGTGGACAAAATCTCTCCAAACTCTTTAGATAATGCAAGTGTTTTTTGATGAAGATGATTTATAGTCTGGTAATGTAAAGTTAAAGCAGATGTTTCCTCTTCAGGGACCTGAGGGCAAACAGGGTCTTCCAGGTAACCGTGGACGTCCAGGAAAGAAGGTGACCAAAACGTGTGGATTCAAATAAATTACGGCAACTAATTTAAATTAAATAGCATTCAAACAATAAGTGGGACCACTTCATTTTAATTGTACAAAGAAGAAACATAAGTCTTTACAATCGGCAGTATTGTGTCAGAAATATAAGAGTCCTAGAATAGAGCCCTGTGGAACTCCGCTTATTTGGGACTTTTTTTGACAATACGGTCATTCTCACTTGTAAACCAGTCCTGCTCATCAATATTTTCTTACTCTTTGATAGGGTGAAAAGGGGCTGTCAGGTCACTTGGGAGAAATGGGCTCTTCTGGGCAAATTGGACAGACGGGGGAGAGAGGACTGAAAGGTGCTCGAGGAACCAGAGGACCCGCAGTTAGTGTGCTTTCTCTTTTCATGCATCCCTTCGCTCTTTCTGATGTTGAGAAATGGCTGTGCGAATCCGAAAGACAATTAAGTAGCTTAATCACTATCATAAATGCACTTGCAATAGCAGTGCAAAACAATGCAGTACGAATGAATGCACTAAATTTACTAACAAGGGGAAATTTCACAGTGTTTTGAAGCCTGAGCCCACAACCTCAGAATTATACAGTTGTATATGATTTCACCACTAGGGGAGCCCTAGACTATATTCTATTGAATGAATTACTGCTGCTTTTTTTGCCAGTACAAATCTGATTGGTTCAGACATGTTAGTGGGTTATTTTGTTAAAGTAATTAGGTATGTACTATTTTGTCTGTATAAGCTGAAACGGTGAGTTATAATAGCATAATGATTTGCTAACACGCTGAGAAGTTTTATTTTCAAAATTCCCTGCTTTTACAAGCTCAGTTATGGCGTGTGTAAACATTCACAGGATTTGGAATTGAACCAAAGCTTTTTGATGGGATTTACACTAATGCCGTTAGAGATACTAGGGACTAATCCACTTTTCTTGTACAATGCAGTTAAGTGCCTGCTGATTTGGTGGTTTTAGGCCGGATTTTATAAGCAGAGAAATGTCTGGGATTGTTTTATTTTGCCTCTGCTTTTACCTCAGGGTTTAACGACATCATTGAAATGTAAAAACAAGTGTAGTTAGGGAAACTTAGCGTCTTGTTTTCATAAGCAAATGGTTTTCCAAGAAGTTATAATGGGATGAGCAGCAGGAGTCATTTTTTTAAGACTCTGTCCAATAATGTGTTTTTCAGAACAGGAAACTCGGGTTATTTTTAGCAGGTTATTTGTTGAGGTACGACGAGTATGCCTCAAAACACAAGCTAGCGTACATGAGTGTGTTTTGTTCATTACCTTTCAGGGTCGACCAGGAGTTATGGGACCTCAGGGAGAGCCAGGACTTCAAGGTTACACAGTGAGTTTAATGCATACAAATATGTGCACTTACAAAATCATGCTCACAATGTTTAAGAGTGAACCCCTTAATTACTGTTTTTGCGTATGTTTGAATAAAGGAGTCTTTGGCATGATTATTGAGTAATTATCTCAAAATGTTCAAATATCTGCCGGTTATTCTGACTAGCTACATTGGATTAAACAAGGAAATTGTCTATTTTTTATCTTTATTCTCTGTTTTCTTTAACTATAGGGTCACACTGGTAAGCAAGGTCCAGCAGGCCCCCCGGGACAAAAGGGAGAAAAGGTTATTCAACATATTTTTATATTTTAAATGATAATACCAGTCTAAATGCCATATCTGAGCTACATATAAGGCTTAAAATGTTATGCAATATATGCAAATATGCTTTTGACTGATTCTGTGTGTTTTTCAGGGTTACCCAGGAGAAGACAGTAAAACAGCAGGACCACCCGGGCCCTTAGGTGAACCAGTAGGTCTTAATTTCCTTTAACTTCCTGTTTTTGTCTAACACCTGGACTGAAATCAGTAAATAAAGAGGCAGTTGCATTTATATCACTTTATTGAAGAAATAAGACCACATATCAGTGTTTGTGTGCATATAGGGCGCTCCAGGAGAGAAGGGGGAACGTGGGGAACCAGGAGATGACGGATATCAGGTTAGTGTCTAATGGTTAGTCATTCCTCTTTACTAACTAGCTTAACTTAGAACTTAGAACATCTCAGAAACTGCATAGCAACACCCTAGCAACCACACAGATACATAATTAGAATCTGCATAGCAACACCCTAGCAATCACACATATATGTAATTAGAAATTGCATAGCAACACTATAGCAACCACACAGGTATATAATTAGAAACTGCATAGCAACACTGTAGCAACCACACAGGTATATAATTAGAAACTGCATAGCAACACTGTAGCAACCACACAGATATATAATTAGAAACTGCACAGCAACACCCTAGCAACCACACAGATATATAATTAGAAACTGCATTGCAACTGCATAGCAACACCCTAGCAACCACACAGATATATAATTAGAAACTGCATAGCAACACTGTAGCAACAAAAAAAATAACTGGAAACACTTTAACAACAGTGTAACAGTGTCTTTTTGGAGACATTTGTTTTCTTCCGCTGATTGTTCTTCAGAAAATTTCCTTCCAGTTGATCTAGATTGAGCTGCGCTGGATTCTGCAGCTCTGCAGGCCTGTTTTCATCAAAAACAATCCACACTCACATTCATAACACTGTCATTTGTGTGTGTCTGTGTTTTAGGGTCACGTGGGGGTCACAGGCGCCCGCGGAGCGATCGGTCAGCAGGGATCTCCTGTAAGTCTGATGTGTGACCAACACTGCACCTCTGCTCCATAACTGCTTCTGTCCACCTACATAGACAGCAGTCAGTGCACCATGCTAACAGTGCTCTGGAAATTCAGCTCACAATAGAGTTTGACCTTTGCATGTCGTATGTGTTTGATGCATGTCTTTGCATCAGAAATTGCAACCAATCATGCCTTAATAGCTGTTCTGGTAGGCGGCTCACTAGGATTTAGAACACTGAGTTTTTGTTGCGTAACTTTCCTAATTAAGCTGCCAGAAAATTTGACGTACCAAAGCTAATGGTTGCCGTTTTTTTCTCTGGTTAATTTTGGATGCTGGCCACACGTATCCGGACCAGCGGAACATCACACTGAAGTGTCTGCTTTGCATAATGAAATTAAAGCACAATCTTTTCATTTTCTCCCAGGGATCTCCTGGGCGTCCTGGTGAAGCAGGACCCATAGGCGAGAAGGGAGTTCAGGTTTGTGACTAGCGCACTACTTCAAATATTTATGTCGTGTCTAGTTCATATACTGTGAGCAGTTTTTATAATGCATGAAACACCTGGAGCCAGACTCACGAAAATCTTCTCAAGGAATAAGTGAAGAAATTTCTTAAGATAAATTCCACAAAGTTCATTAGAAGTGCAGAGCTTAAAAAATATGTAACTTCTTAAGAACTTCTTAATTTGTTTAAAGGTGCCATAGAATGCAAAACTGAATTTATCTTGGCATGGTTGAATAATAAGAGTTGAGTACATGGACATAACATACTGTGAGTATAACATTCCAACACAACACAGACTGTTTGGTAACAGTCTTGAGGCGGAATAGTTATGCTCAGCACATTTGCATATACCCGTGCTACAGCCAATCAGAGCAGACCTCCTCATTACTATTCATGAACCTTCCAAA
>JAUCMS010000030.1:223283-233717 GCA_032357445.1 Enteromius radiatus | reverse complement strand
ATAAATATACACAGTATATACAAATATATTATGTAAAGAAAAACTTTTATTTTGTATGCGATTAATCGTTTGACAGCACTAATAAAAATATACAGACAAATATATTTAAAAAAAAGAATAATTCTACAGACAAAACAAAATTACTAAAACTTAAAAAAAAAGAAAACTGGAAATAATCTAACTAAAAATATTTTAATAAAAAAAGTACTATTTACATATTACTTGGAATTAACATTAATAAATAATTAAAATATAGAAAAAAATTCACTTTAGTCATTTTAACTAGTTGCTGAAACAGTATAAGTTTATAAACGTATATATATATATATATATATATATAGATACATTGAAAAAGAAAACTGATAATAATGACAAAAAAGCTAAATTAATTAACTTAAACTAAAATATAAATTCTTTCAAATCTATGCAGGCATATATAAAAAACAAAAACGACTGTAAATGACAAAAGCGCTTAATAAAATTGCTAAAACTTTAACCAACAATAAAAAATGAATCATTAAAGAAAACACTTTTTAATTAAATAAATATTACTGAAATAAATTAGATTAAAAGCAATGTGTATGAATTAGTATTTCTCTCTTTCATTTAGTTAAGCTGAAGTACTAAAATAAATAGATATATTTAAAACAAGACTTGTAAATATATATATATATAGTGTGAGGATATTGAGTGTTCGTGATGAACAGTCAGTTGATTAAACTTGCGGAGCTTGTACGCACTGAACATGACTGCGCAGACAGGATCTGACGGCTTCATGCAATCACAGACAAACTAAAGAGAAAATAAACGAGTTTGATGTCAAGCAGCGATATCGTATTTCCTCAGACCTGATTTGAATTAAAAGCTGATTTCCTGTAACCCTGATCGTTTGTCAGCTTCAGCCGTAAACACACAGTTGCCAGAACGCAGAAATGTTGATGATCTAAACACCGAGCTTAAGACGTCTGACTTTCACAGGCCGCGTTTGATGTGGGGAAAGTCCAGATGAAGTTCTTACACTTGCTGAGCGTCACGGCGACCCAGAGCGTTTCCCTCCACTGCTTCAGTGACCCGGCGACGGTTGCCATGGAGACGCCCCGGCCCCTGCGTTTCCGGGGTTGGAACGGCCAGGTGTTTGAGGAAAACTCGCTTTTGAGTCCACATGTGGTCCTGGGCGACTGCGAGGTGAGGGATACTTCATATTGTGAATATATATCTTACATATTGTGCCTTTAATAATAAACTATGCCATGATTTTTGGATCTGAGCCATTTCATGCACGCATCGCTGAAACATATGAAGTTTATTAGTTAGTGTTAAAACTGTGCAATACAAATGTATGTTTATTTTACGTTTTAAATGCAGGCCTAATATTTACAGGTGCACAACAATACAAAAAAAGTTAAATCTAAATTATAAATTAATCTGTATAATTTTTTTCTACTAACAATGCAATTTTGACCCATTTTCCACAAAAATGATCTAGATGTTTGCCTGTTTTTCTGAACAGATCCGTGATGGCAGCTGGCATCAGTCACGATTCCTGTTTCAAACCCAGGACACTCAGCAGCTTCCCATCGTGGACATTCAAGGTCTCCATCCCTCACGTCCAGGAGACCAGCGGCACGTGGAAGTGGGTCCTGTCTGCTTCCTGTGAAATCACTGAAGGACTTGACACGGTCCTGATCCTCAAATCAGACCAGCGGCGATCTGAGCGAAGAACAAGCGCGCCTCCAGCCCCGGTGTTTCACAAAGTCTCGGGAGAAGTCCTTGCGGATCGTGCATTTGATCTTGAATCATTAGATAAAGTGTCAGACGAGGTTCATCTCGTTAGCAAACTATGAAAAGGCCGACCTGGACTCTTTAGACGGTGCTCTACCTCCTTCACATACAGGTGCTCGCGTTCAGGTGCATCCGGCCCCAAACCAACTCTGCGCAAGTCCACGGATGCAAACTCTGTTCAGTGCATTATTGTGTTTTCTGCCGTCAGTGTTAAATTAAGGTGAAGGTGCAGTTTAAGAGTAGTCTTGCTAAGGAAGTTAGATAAAGTCACGGTAGTTCATTCATTGATGATTTTTATATGAATGTTTCCTTTCACGTGTTTTTCAAGGAATTTTGGAGTACTGCATGAAAAGAACACCAAGTGCATAACATCTTAAAAAAATTGGGGCATCACAAAAACACTGTGTCAAGACGTGCATAAAACATTTTAACATTTTGATGGAAATAACTAATAAGTGCATGAAATCTTAAATAAATCACATAAAAAAAGGCTCAATAACAAAGTCAAAAAATGCATTCAGTTTAAAAAAATATGATAATAATAATTTAGTAAAATCCAGATGAAAGCTCCAAGAAGTGCATCAAACCTGAATATTTTGGGAAATTACAAAAAAGTGCATAAATTCATAAAAATATTGAGGTTTTGCATAAAAGCACTGGATGGAAATGGGAAAAAAAGCATAAAAATCTTAAAAGAAATTGGGGTTTCACTTAAAAAAAATTAGGTATTACATAGAAAATGAAAAAAGTTAGATGAAAGAAATTGGTTGCATCCAAGAAGTGCATTCAGATCATAAAACGCGAGGTGGCTAATTATATTGTTTGGTAAAAACAAAATGTGCACAGAAAGAACAATGCAAACATATTCACAGAAACGTTGTATTGTTTTATTATTGATACTTTGCGCCAGTTTCCCGGGAAGCGACGTTTTTTTCGATGGAAACAGCTGCAGACCGAGACGTTTGAAGGAATCACTTCAGAAACACAAGGATGCGTAACTGCACGTACATCAGTCAGCCGTTTGCAGCCGTGTATTTACACACAGTATGTTTCCGGCCGCGAGTTGTTTGTTTGTGCTGGCTTTTTCTGTTGTACTTTTGCGTTTGCTCATTTCGATCACAACAAACCTAATTTATATGAACAGTGTGTCGATAAGTTATGCTACACATCAGCTTAATATACTTTATACGTTAAGGAGAAAGTTTGATCTTGACCCAAAAAGAGACGCCACGAGTACCTCTCATACATGAAAAGATTTTACATGCTTTTCTAAACATCTTATGAGACATTCGTGACATCTCCTTTTTATAAAAAGCCATTTCCATCACTGAATTAGACAAAAAAAGTTTATATCTTGCAATTATGACTTTTTTTCTTTGAACTGTGTGATAAAAGTCACATTCTTTGGTGGAAACGTGCTTCGATGAGATCAGGGTCAGTCAACTTTTTCCATGGTGCTGCCGTATTCAGCGTAAGCAATGAGTTAGTCTTTTTTTTCAATTTTATTTTCACCTTATGTATATTTGGACATTATATGTTTGTTTATTTATGTTATCTTTTAATTTCTCCAAAAATACTGTACTCCAATAAATTATATCTCTCAGAGGTCTCTCTGGTCACTCACCATTTAGTTCAAAAAATCTTATTTATGTCAAATTTGTATTTGTATATAAACACAAATAGGGAGTATATGTTGTGCTCTGGCAGCTGCGATTGGCCAGATTTAGATCACGTGACCACACACAGGAAGTGTAACACCTGTTAACTTATGATTACAGCATCACTAATGCCTACATGAACAAAACAAAGACGAAAATGTAAATATTTAATATTTTGACATTAAATAAAATGTATGATTTAATCCGTGTTCTCGTGAGTTATTTCATTCTATGAATAAAAATGACATATTTCGTCTACCTGTAACCCTGCTTAATGGCTGAATTTAAATGTAGTAATACGTATCAAGGCAGGTTTTAAGATGGTTTAGGTCCCACAGACTGTTTATTTAAATGGGGAATGAATCATCTCAGATAATACAAGTAAAGTATGGAGTACCACAAGGATCTGATAGATAACCCTGCCCAAAACACAATAGAAAATGTAATTGATTTAATGGTTATAATATGAATTGGACGGGTTTTAATGGTGTCTACAGGTATGTGATGGATTATATTGGTGGGACGTTAAATCCTATTGGGAAACACACTACAAAATGACGTAAACAACTTAAGTGAATCATTTCTCTGTATTTTTGTAATATTTCATCAATTATTGTTGTGTGTATTCTATTTCAGCTCTGCTAGGGCGTTGGTTTGTATTTAACACTACCTGTAAATTAACGTTCTTGTGTTGGAGGACTTTTTAGCTACGCACTCTGCAGTAAACTGTCGTAAAGACAGCGCGGAAGACGGCAGACGCGTGTGGAGCGCGGCACACGTGGTCGGTGTTTTGGTCAGAGAGAATCGCGTGAATCCATGTAAACTCTCTCCTGTGTTCATGTGGTGAATATGTTACTTGTTATGGACAACAACGCTAAATCAGATGATGATCGGAGAGGAGTTAAGCGCAAGATGGCTTTGTCCAGGTGAGTTTACAGTAGTCTGAACGTGTTAACAGGGTAAAAGCACAGTGTTGTAGCCTATTTCTGCTAGTCATGTTGTATACATTCGTTTGTGGAATGTTAAATTCAGCTAAAACATTGTTGACAGTTAGGAATATTATCAGAAGCGTACAATTCAGTACTATAGTATATTTAACACACCATGGTAAGTTATTTACCATTCCATCGCTGTAAAAAATGAATACTACGCAGATTGCATTGCTACTATTCTATGCACCTTATTGTATTATGTCTATATTAGCGTTGTACCGACTCATTTATAATGACATGTAACTTTATTTGTAATGCTATTAAAAAAAATGCATATCTTCATTATAAATGCCATATGACTTCTTCAGCTGTGACGTTTGTGCGACTAAAGAGGCCAAATACAGATGTCCGAGCTGCATGAAACACACTTGCAGGTAACACACACACACACACACACACCTGGATTAACTTTACTCGGGTGTATTGTACGCTATTAATGACGATGAATTGAATGTTGTTGTCATGAATCTCTGTTTAAACCTCTGTTTAAAAATGTATCATCTATTATTTAATATTTTAACATCTATGTTAATATATTTTATGGTATTGCTGTATATTATTTGTCATTTTATGGTAAGTAAAATTGGTTGAATACAAAATATTTACATTTATATTTTTATATTCATGTAATTTTTGTTACCTATAAATGTATTTAAAATATCCACACATGCACTTGCGTGTATATATATATATATGTATATATATATTTTTTTTTCACTTTCATATATATATATACACACATACACAGTACTATATAAACAAAAACATTTATTTTGGATGCAATTAATTGTTTGACAGCACTAGTATACATATTATAGATGCATTATTGTTTATAGAAAAGTAATTTATTATTATCATTACGATATATGTTATTTGAGATGTAATTTATATTTCAATACATGTATAAGTACTATAAATGTAATATTATTAATTTAATAATAAGACAATTGTTTTATTAACATTAGTACTGTGAGCCCTTTGAGTTATTAAGAGATAATAAGCTTTGACAGGTCAATAACAGTAAACTTTCTTTGAGTGTGTATTTGGTGTTTGGTTTGTGTGTAGTTTGGCCTGCGTCAAGCGGCACAAGACGGTGTCGGGATGCTGTGGTGTTCGGGACAAGACAGCGTTTGTCCCGCTAGCTGAGTTTACTGAATTCAGCCTGCTCAACGGTAGGTATCTGCTCCGTCTTCGCAGTAACCGCTGACTGGACGTGATGATCACTGAGGTGCTGTCGTGTAGATTACAGGTTTCTGGAGGACACGGCTCGACTGTCACAGCAATCTGACAGAGACACCGCTCTGCTCAGCAGCCGTCGACACCCGAAGGAGGTGAGAGCTGTGAATATCTGTCTCTCATACAGACGTCAAAACCAGCTGAAGCATGGGCGGTTTCTTCCTGTCTTTGAAGGGCATGTGGATGATCAGAAAAGCCAGAGCGGTCAAAGTCACCCTGAAGTTTCTGCCCAAAGTGTTCACCAAACACCGGGAGAACAGCACCTTCTTCAGAAAAATGTAAGTATTTCTCTTTAGCTTTCGTTGATTTGACAGGGAAGAGTCCTAATATCTGGACCACATTCGTGTCATATCCGATATTAGTGCTGTCAAACGATTTATTAATTAAGATTTTAAATTCTAAGCAATTAAACAATTACATTCTAATTTTAAATTCATATTTTATTTCTTAAATGGATGACATTAAAAATTACATTCATTTGAAATAAAAAAAAATTGTTATTTGAATAATAATTTTATATATTTAATGTATACATTACTATCTATTATTTAAGTTGGGTGTGTGCGTCATGCAGCGTTTGTTCTCTTAAGAACATCTTTTTTCTTTTTTTAAAGAAAATTCTTTATCATTTAAAATAATTTTAATAATAATTTACTTTAAAGTTATATTTTAATATCTATTTGATGTATATTCGTTTTTAATGCTATTAACATTGAATGTTATTAATATGGCAACATGAAATTATTATATATTATTTAAATGTGTGCATCAGCATGTAGGCATCTACATTTTATAAAATAACAATTTTAATAATTTAAAAATAATACACAATTTAATATTTGGATATTAAATACATTTTTACAGAATACTTATCTGTTTTATGCAAAATATCAAATCGTGTTAATCATGTTAAGCAATAATATAAGCACACATGCTATTTTCATTGTGATTGTCTTGATGAGATTTTCAGCAAAAAATAAGAGCATTCTTAAGAAATGTTTTTGGAAATACAAAATATATTTAATTGTATTTTTAAGTTAGAAAATAAGAATAAAAAATTAACTTTTTATTTATTTGTCTATCTGTTTATTTCTCTTTCAATATTTTAATTTAATATATATATATATATATATTTTTTTTTTCTCTTTTTCACTCGTGTCTCATGAATCAGGCTCTTGTGCAAAAGCATGCTGTTTCCGTCCTGGTTGTCTGTAGTTCTGCTCTTAGCCACATGGTGGCGCTCTTGCTAAGTGCAGTCAGTGCAGTGATGTTGATGGTTTGTTGAGGGTTTTGGTCTCTGCTGATGATAAATGACTTCTGTGGTGCTGCTGACCCACCCTGACCGCTTCTGCTGCTACTCAATGGGATTCTGTTATTTAATTAGTGTTTTCAGTGTGACGGCAGAGAGCTGGCAGAACAGTCCGTCAGACTGCAGGATCCTGGACCGTTCATAATTACTCTCTGTTCTCTTTTAATAAGCGTAATTAATGTCATTGAAGAGGAGAAGGCGGTTAACTGAACAAGCCTCTTTGTGACATCACTGCATTCCATATATGGAGGTAGAGTAGGCATTGGTGATTGGCTTGCAGCGTTGCTGGGTAGCTTGTGATTGGCTGTAGTGAGCGAGGGCATTGGTAGTTGGCTAAAGGCTTGTGATTGGTCGAGTGAGTTCCAAGAGCACTGTGATTGGCTGAATGGGTTGCCAGGCTGCTTGTGAGTGGCTGTAATCATAAAGCATAATATAAAAACAACACTCATTTGTGGAGAAAATTAGAAGTATACTATTAAAATACCAGTATTGCCAATCTCAGCTGTGTTTATTGGCATTATATTTAGTAATATTTGGATACTGATGTTTGAAGTCAAGTCACCACAGATTGTGCCAAAGCAGCTTTACAGTAATAAATAAGGTAATCAGTAATATAAAAGGACAATCGTTCAGTTCAGTTCAGTTCAATAGTAGAAGTGGCATTTTCATTAAAATTGCGCTGCAATCTATTTGGGTTAGGTTTATTATTTGTTGTTTGCTTGCTTCATTATTGTTCCTGATTGGGTTAAATACTAACAACAGATAATTAGTGATTTAATGAATCATCAACAACCCTAGCACAAACAACCTGTATTATAATTATTAGTTATTTTTAGCATTTAGCTCCTGTAATGAAGAATAATCAGAAGAAAAACCTTCTGTTCCCACATGTCCGTGTCAGGGTCATGTTGTACAAATCGTGCAGAAATTATGAATGACTATATTGTTGACGTCATATTTCTGATGCCTTGTGCCATTTTTATAATTATTTAATGTAGTTGTTTTGGGACAAGTACAATTTTTATTTATTTTTTTTATCTGTCCATCTGGAAACAAGGTTGTGGTTTAAGTGGCATAAAGTATGGAAGTAATGGAATTAGCGACAGATCTGTCATTCTGAACTGTTTCTAAAAAATGAAAAAGGGCGGGATCTTCCATCTGTCGGTTGCTGATTGGTTGACGATAGATCTGAATGCAAGCTTGCAGTTGATTATACGAAAGGGGCGGGGTTTAAGCAAGCAAAATGATTGGAGAAATGGGAAATACATCATCACAAAGTAGTCTTATCGACACATCTGTTCTTCCAGTTTGGGACATAATTTTATATAAAAAAATTTTTTTTAAAAAGGGTGGATTCTTGTTTCCATCCCCTGGTTTCTGATTGGATGGCGGCAGATCCGAATGCAAGCTTAATTATACAAAAGGGTAAGACTTACGCAAACAAAGTGATTGAAATGCAGCATCATAGAGAAGTTTTATCAGTTCACTAAAAAAACAAGTTCTGAAATACTTGGCGCCAACTTACTCAAATAAATAAACGTTTGTATAATTAAATCAATCGCAGTAATGTCAACAACATTTATTTCAAAGATAGCAAGCTTTAGTTTTCCATTTTGTGATCTTGCCCTTAACACTTCATCAAAACAGAGATCGGTTGCTTTAGTCAGTCATACGTACTTTTATTAGTGGGCATGTCTTGACCAAAATAAGCTGCTATGTGAATCCGAACTTATTTGACTGAAAGCACATGTCAAGCCCTATGGCAGATGTTTATGTACAGTATGTGATGATCTGCATCTAATTACATTAGAAACATTAGATACAGATGGCATTGAACTGGGTCTCATTCATGCACTGGTACGACCGACAGAAGCAGGACAAATGCGGGAGAGAAATCAGTCTCAGAATGTACCAAGTACACAATATCAGAAGCAGATGTTCAGCAACTGCACATGGTTAGCGACACGCTGCGCTCGGGCCAGATACTCGCGGCTCGCCAGAGTCCGTCTGCGACAGATGTGCTAGCGATGCTAGTGTAAAGCCAAGAATGTCTCTCTCTTTCAGTCGTGGCGCGGCGCGTTTCTTGCGTTTGGGTCAAAGTTGTTTGGTGTTCCAGGATGCTCCTTGTTGGCGTGCTGTTTACTGCTGGAACATGTGTTCTAGATGAAGTTTTACTGCCCCCGAATGAGTCTAAATCACTGTAATGCTGTTGCGTGTGCTTCCTCAGGAGGATCGCTGTCAGCTCCTTAACAAGCCACTTAGCAGAATTCGTGAATTCTTTAGGAAATGATGTACAGCGTTCGTTTTGGCATCTCGCGCGGTGGAACATGGTGTCCTGTGCTGAGACGACGCCCATGTGCTTTTCTGGGTTTACAGTGGGGTTGTTGGCGAATTTTCTCGTCCGTGGCTGTCGCAGTGTTTTGCGGTTGCAGTGTCTGGCTTTTCTCTTTTATGCCGTCGTACTTTTAGGTGTGTATTGGTCATTTTGTTTCCTCCGTATACTGGCACCGTTCGCTGTGTTCGGTCCGCAGCGGGATGCCGGTGTCGGCTTTTAGACGCTACACAGACTTCACCGCGCAAACATCTGCCTGAGGAGAAGGCCAGCGTGGCGTTTGAGCGCGTACGTGCCGTTACCTTCGGGATGTCATGTAGAATGAGGAATTCATTACTGAACAGGACGTGTTGTCCGCTGACTGAGCGCCAGGACTCGCCTGTGGTCATGTTGACCTCTGCTGGTGTCATTACGCTGCTGTTGGAACAAGCCCTTTTGGGCCTTTGAACTGATTTGGCTGTTATAGTCTTTTAATAAGTACACCACTTTTATTTATTCCTTTTACAGTTCTTAAAGATTGTCATTTGCCTCAACTCAGTGGTTGCCATGGCAGTTGTTAGTGGCTGTCAGTGTGTTCTGTGTGGTTGCTAGGGAGCTGCTTGGCTGTTGTTACTGCACACTAAGGCCCTGTATACACTAGTGTGTTTTCGTTTTCAAAGTGTTTTAGACTTTCGTTTACACTGGTGTTTCTGCTGTGTTTTAGAAACGATCTCAGTTTACACTACACAACCTAAAAACGCATGTCCCATGACCATTCAGGCACTTACGACCGTAGATATGTATAGGTAGATTCCCTCGTATTTAAATCGTTTAAGCATTTGCGTTCTTGGAGCGATCGAATGAGGAATCTACCAACGCATGATGTTATTGTTTACACGGTTGTCAAGGATACGCAGAGAGAATGTAGGCAGCCACGCCATCGTTTTCCAAAGTCTTACGGTGTGTTCACACGGGGCGTCAGCGTCAACGCTTGACGGAAGGCGTGGCTGAAGTGTGACACTACACCATGGTCACAGCAGCGTCAGCCAATGAAATTCGACAGTTTGCGGCTCTTGAACAGGATGAACGTGATTGGCTGCTGCCTGGCTACTGTATTTGCATAGAGCGATCTGATTGGCTGACGCT
>JAUCMS010000030.1:196326-223183 GCA_032357445.1 Enteromius radiatus | reverse complement strand
AATTCTTTTCGGCAACGCTTGACGTCACCCATTCAAAGTCAATGGGAAGCGTTGACGCTGACGCCCCGTGTGAACACTTACCATTAGGGTGCGTTTCATTCAGCTCCGCTGTTCAGTAGTAAGGACACCAACCAGTCCAAGACGATAGAAAAATGTCTCGAGTTCGAGACCAGACTCGAGTACTACAGCCCTAATTGTAAGAGGTTGCTAGGGTTTTTTTAGTGGTTGCCAGGGTGTTACTATGCAGTAGCTAAGGTGTTTGGATGTTGTGTTGCTATGTGGTTGCTAGAGTGTTCTTGGTGATGGTTTGGGTGTTACTAAGCGGTTACTAGGTTGTTGTGGCTGGTTTCCAGGGTGTTACTATACAGTTGTTTAGGTGTTCTAATTAAATGTTAACCCGTTGCTATGTAGTTTTTTTGTGGGGGTGTGTATGCTTAAGTTTGTATTTGGGTTTTCATTTAAGAACACAATGTTAGTTATGTCAGCTTCTTATCAGTCTTGGTGCCCAAATGGTCAAAACGGTTAGTTTTAGTTACAATGATGCTTTCCGACATGAACTATGCTGTTTTTAATGTGTTAATCTGTTACTTATCCTGTTGCTGTCATTTTCTCAGATGTTGACTGCATCTGTGTTCAGCAAATAAATGCCATTGGTAAATTAAACAGCATATTTAGTCTGAGACCTCAGGCACTTTCATATTTCCAGCCGCCTGTTTCTGTTCACAATGTTTTCCTGAGAGTGACATAACAAAAGTCCCGATAACACTCAACCGCAGCATGTTACTCAACAGACATCTTTTTGAAATTACTCTCTTATAAGGTCATCTGATTGAACCTGAACTGTGCTGTTTGTTGGTTTACAGAGTCTGTTCATTGTTTGCATTGATTAACCCTTTGTGTTTAGCGGTGAGCAGAAATAAAAGCTAACTTGTGTGTTTCAGAGCAACACAAACGCTTTGATGTAAGCTCTTGGATCTCTGCTCCTCAAACACTTTTACAGTACTCGATGTCCTCTGGCTTCTGCACCCGGGACGGCTTGAGAAAAGATCTGGACGTGATCGATCAGCTGGAGCTGTAGCTGAGGGCTAATCAGGTGTCGTGAAAGCTAAAAACAGAGCTTTATGGTTTTTCCTCGCCCAGGGCCTACAACAGGTGAATGAGCGGGATGACCTGAGCTCATCGCTGAAGAATCCTGACCTCCTTCTGTTTTCCAGCTTGATTATGTACAACAAAAGCTCTGCGGATGGTGAAGAGCTTCCTTTTTACATTTTGGAATCTCTCAGAACAGAAAAAATTTAAATATTTTTGAAGTTAAGATCCATTTTCTTCACTTGAAACATTTATAAATTGAGTTTTTCTTTAAAAAAAAAATAAACATGCAGGACAGGAAAGCAAGAGAACAAATGTTAAACTTTTAATAAATTAGTTTGTTTCATGTTTTAAAAAAATGCACATGCTTTTTGTTTAATAAAATGTAATATAACCATTAAAAAAAAATTGGGAAAAAATGTAATTAATTTAATAAAAATAATTTTATTGGGTCCAATGTGTGAAAAGGAATTTGATTAAATTGCTTTCTTAGGTTGTTATTGTTGGTTTCCAGGGTGTTACTATGCAGTTTTCAAGGTGTTGATTATTGTTGACCTGGTTGCTAGGGTGTTCTATGTTGTTTACTTTGATGTTACTACGTAGTTTGTGGTTGTTAGTGGTTTCTAGGGCATTACTATGCAGTTGCTGGGGTGTTGATTGGTTGTTGATGTGTTGCCATGGTGTTGTAGTTGCATGAATGTTACTAAGCAGTTGCTAGGTTGTTGCTGGTAGTGGTTACCTGGACATTTCTATGCAGTTGCTAAGGCATTCTGATTAATTAACGTGTTGCTGTGTGGTTGCTAGGGAGTTGCTGTGCAAATGTTTCCAGGTTGTTGCTATGCCGTTTGTCATAGATTGTTAAAATGTTTCTAGGTTGTTCATGGACATTCTTTTGATGTTACTAAGCAGTTGCTATGTTGTTGTAGTGTGTGGTTTCCAGTTCTAGTACTATACCGTTGTTAAGGTGTTCTGATTGATGTGGTTGCTAAGGTGTTCTCAGTGGGTGATTGTTTTTCTGGGTTTTCATTTAAAATAATATAAAACATTTAACAGCAGTGGGTTCAACACTTATTCTTAAAGCAAATAAAATATTTAAAGCATTTAAACTGCTACATAGTTTGGCCACACTGACTGATATTTGTTCTAATTTAGCTCGTAAACTCACTTCACTTTCATTAATTTCTCAGAAAATCAAGACTTATATTGATGTTTCAGGCCCTTAGGGAAAGTATCTTGAGTTGTCAGATTGAAAGCAAGCCAAAAATAACAAGGAAGAAAACCCCTTTTTTCCATTAGGGTTAAAAAATAGTTTCCATTGGAGGTGTAACAATGCCTTCACACCTGGTATTCCAGGCCTTTTCCGCCACGCCTCCACCCTGAGCTCCCATCGGCCCGCCAAGCCCAAGCAAATCCATAAATTCCTTCGCCTGGAGGGAACGTCTTTACACCTGTGAAAGAAACCCTCCTCCACCGCGGCGCCCCGACCTGCTGCCCTCCTCAGGCTGGAAATCCAGTCCAAACTCTCCTGCCAGGACCTCCGTATCTGATCACGCGTTTGAAGAATGTGTTTCGGAGGAGCTGATCAAATGTTCTGGTTGTGTAACCGTGCCATCTGGTTCGGTGTGCTCGCTCAAGTCCTGGCAGAGGCTCTTTTCTGGGGTTTGGATGGAAGCGGATGAGTTGGCGGATAAGGGGCATGTCAGTGATTCTTCTCGTCTTAGTCATGTGATTCGTGACACATGTAGCAAAGGAATCGGCGCTGAGTGTTTTATTCCACCTTTGCAGCATTTGACTCACGCAAAGTTAAACAAGAGACCTGTCATGTTAAGAGCTCATCAAACAAACAGTCATGGGGCTAAAATCTGCCGGATTAGCTGCAGTCTGATTCCAGAAGTTACATTTTTATGCTTTCCCACCCCTTTTTTTCCCCATAACTTATAAACAGATTCACCATAACCTCTGAGGTTGTTAATCAATGTAGATGTACTTTATTACAAAAAGAAGAACTACACTACTCCTGATATACACACACACACTTATTTTGCAATAAATGTACAAAGTGACTCTGTTAGAAATCTTATATTGGGCCATGCTTGGGTCCTCAGAGCTGTTATCTTCGGAAAAGAACGTAGCAATAATTTATACGTAGCAAAGCTTTATTTTCACAGCCACCTTTGCTCAGATTTACCAAGGGTGCCAATATATATGACACAGAGAGAGAAAGTAGTTGTTTACATAATGTGTGTGTACTATATAAACCTTTATTTTGTATGCAATTTATTGCATTTTAATGCGGTTTATGCTCTGATTGGCTGTTTCTCAGCGTTGCTCATTTCAGTAGCACGGGTATATGCAAATGTGCTGAGCGTAACTATGACGCCTCTAGACTGTTACCAAACAGTCTGTGTTGTGTTGGAAAGTCGTCTTTTGCAAACACTTGATTTCTATAAGAAGTAGGAAACGACTCACAGTATGTTATGTCCATGTACTCAACTCTTATTATTCAACCGTGCCAAGCTACATTCAGTTTTCCATTCGATGGCACCTTTAAGTCTCCTTAATGTAGGATTGATTTTAAATCTTAACATCGGGGAATTCGCTAGCTGTGAACACAATCGTTTGTATTCATTAGTGTGACAAGTTGCGTTGAATATTGATCGATCGTTGCTGTTACGTCGGTTGGCAACCATTAAACAACCCTGTTCATACCAACTGTGATTTAATTATCTCATTTATCATTATAACTTGGCATCGTTTGCATGAAATTGGTCTAGGCTCAAGTGAGTTGCGAAGCAGATCTCGTGGCTTATTGCTTCACGCTGAATTGGATGAACTCCTGGCATCCAGCGCCCTGCCGAGACCCCATCTCGGCACTCCAGGGGCTTGTATTTCTTCTCTTCATCCTCATACTGAAGCCGAGCGGTGCCAGGATCGCTCTGACGGAGCCAACCTCCACTCGACCGAACTCTTAGCAGCAGCTGTGGAAGCGGTCAGCGCCGTTGTTTTGGATCTCTTTGGTTTTCGCTGCAGATCCAGGCTTTGGGCCAGCTCAATTGTCGTCATTGTAAGCGTAATGCCCAGCATCCATTCGCTTCCTCCTTCTCGCTTACATTAGCAACGCTGGCCCGTCGATGCTCGAGCATGTTGTTCCAGTAAATAGCTGTGTTTGATTCCAGATGGGCCTGTGTTTCTGTGCATGTTCACTGTGGTACATACTCATGCTGTCAGAGGTTCATGACTGGAGAAACACATTCACTGTTGGCCGTCAAACCGAGCTTCTAGGAACAAAACAACGGCCTTTATGTTAGAACATTTAGTCATCTGTGAGTTCAGTGCGTCTCATCGATCTGATTATTGCTCTGATGTGAGCTGGACATATGATGTTCTGGGAAGCGTAACTCAATTTTCTGGTTTTGTTCCTGCAGGGATGGACGGTTCTACTGGCATCTGAAGATCCATTTTCCTCAGAGCGATGCGGTTTATTCAGAGAGGTATTAAAAAAAAGCCCTTCGCTTCTCTATTCATTTGGTGTTTTTAAAAGTATTTATTTGCCGCTTGAAAGGATTTTGAGTGATGCATAAAATGCATAACTAAAATTTGATTTTAAGAATTTAAAAAAACAGTAAAATTAAAATGGAAAACATGGAATTTGGGAAAAAATTTAATGGATTTGATATGGCTCTATATTTTTTCTTTTTTACTTTAGTTTGATCAATTTCTATTAATTAGACATGCTTGTTAATTTTTTTTTTAATACATTTTGATTATTCAACTTAAATTTTCCCAACTTTTTTTTTTTTAATTATTTTTTTTTCAGCTTTTAATGGGGAATTTTGAAATTGAGAATAATAAAAAAGTAAAAAAAAAAAAAAATCCTATGGCGCTAAAAATGTAAATGATACATTTAACGATACATTTTTTATAATTTTTTTACGTTTTTTTTTAAGTTTTATGAATTCAATTGATTATGCATGCTTTTTTTGCTTTTCAATTATTAAAAAGTAGTAAGCCATTAAAGCAAATTTAATTTAAAATAGAAAACATTGAATTTGGGGGGGGGGGGATTTAATGGATTTGATATGGCTCTATATTTTTTCTTTTTTAATTTAGTTTGATCAATTTCTATTAATTAGACATGCTTGTTAATTTTTTTTTTATATACATTTTGATTATTCAACTTTAATTAAATCATTAAAAAGGAATCCAGATAAATCTAAACAGAAAACATGGGGAAAAAATGGCGAAAAATATTTTTTTGTTCAACTTTTAATGGGGAACTTTGAAATTGAGAATTATAAAAAAGTAAAAAAAAAAAAAAATTATATGGCGCTAAAAATGTAAATTTATAAATTTAACGTTTTATGAATTCAATTGATTATGCATGCTTTTTTTGCTTTTCAATTATTAAAAAGTAGTAAGCCATTAAAGCTAATTTAATTTAAAATAGAAAACATTGAATTTGGGGGGAAAAATAAAAGACTCTGTAGTTGTGCCCCAAAATGTTATTTTGTTAAACGTTTAATTAATACATTTTAATGATTTTAGTAAGCGATTTATTTATAATTCATCCAGTTATTTATTTCAACTATTAAAATGGAATAAAACTGCCGTTTTCTGGGAAAATATTAAATTAATAATGTCATGACAAGCCAAAAGTATTTACTCTCTCAACCATCATAATACCTTTATATCCTTCCAAATCCTCATCAACAAACCCTGGTCTTCTGAAGAACATTTCAGAGTCTCTAAAAAAACTATATCTCAAGCTCTTAATTAATGAGAAGTTCATTTGATAAACGGCAGGCAGAATGGTGAAAATGAAATAAATCGTGTGGTGGGAGAACCAACAACCAATAGCTATAAAAAAGTGTTTCGAGCTATTATGAATGATTTGATTGTCTCTTTCCTCAGGAGTCCTGATAACCGTCAGCTCGATCAGATTCTCAGCAGCTACATCCATCCCTCAGAATCAGATCCAGTCAAGCGACAGAAGTACGTATCATCCATATCGTCGCACATCAGGGCCACATTTATACAAGTCTTGTGTTGGTAATGAGCCTCCACAGGTTTTCATGGGTGCGGTTGCCAGATTTTAAGAGTTTGAATCTGCCAAATGCATTTTCTACCCAGATCTTCTCACCATGAGCACACTTTTCTACACAAAACAAACTTCTTATATGTTGGATTGTAGCATCGAGTTATTCTCCTCAAATGAAAGTGTATTAGGCAACATTTTCTGCGACTAAATCTACAGACAAATATTCTAATTCTAAACTTTTGACATATGTTTGGTATCCGCTATTTTTGACCAGAGCAATATTACAGCGTTGTTTGGCGACGTTGTTTATGTTTGGAGGGTTGCCATGTTCACTTATTTTACGCATCACTTATTAAAGCATGAGCGAGATTATTTTATATGAAAATGTTAGTGCTTTCAAACGATTAATGGTGTTCAAAAAAAAGTTTTTGTTTGCATTATATATGTGTGTGTACTGTGTACATTTATTATATAGATATAAATACACACACATACAGTATCTATTTTAAAATAATGTATGTTTATACATTTATGTATTTATATTCTTACGTTTAAATTTTTTTTTCTTAAATATATATATACTATATTTGTGTGTATTTATATATACATGATAAATATACACAGTATGCACACACATATATTATGTAAACAAAATCTTTTATTTTGGATGCAGTTAATTACAATTCATTGTTTAACAGCGCTAGAAAATACATAGCATTGAATATAATAGTGTTCCTTTTCAATTCAACTTATAATGTACCAAATGAGAGGGATGTCAGTATAATTTACAGCATGAGTTGGGATAAGAAAAGCTTAACTGTGGGTACCAGCAGGTTTTTGTAAATTGAGTATCGCTATTTCAGTTATTTATGCCATTAATAAAGTATGCAGGTTGCAATATTTTGGCGTGTGGCATATTTTCTAAGAGAACATTTTTGGATACAAGTTCATTTTGAGCTTATTTTCGTAGTAAGATCTGGCAACCCTAGTGAGTCAAACCATACCCTTTTCGCTGTTATTTCCCAACTTTGACATCTAAACGTGGCGTGTGACATTTTTACACTTCAGCGATCGTCTGCTTCTCATTTTGGATGTTTATTGTGATCTCGGTGACTTTTTACGGCTGAAATGTGGCGCAAGTTGCAGCATTGTCAGTCAGTGAGACTGTGTCTGGCAATTTTCGGGTGGTTTATTGATGTCAGACTCGCGGGGGAAACTGGGACAGATTAATTTTTTAACTTTTCCACAAAATGCAGTAATGACTTGACAATTAACGTGATGAAGTGGGGCATTTTCTCTCTATTGTTTCTTCATGCAATGGTTTTGGGATCAGCACGTCGTTATCATGGCTTACAGTTCAACAGAACATCTGTGAATGCAGAAACGAAGCTGCGGTTAGGAGTTCGAAATAAACTCTTTACAGTGTGATAATAGGCCACAAAATCAACACTAGAATAGAGCTGGTCGTCTTTAGCTCTTAAATCCAGGCATCTTTCAGGGAGGGTTTGATAGCTGTGTAAATTATTGTGAATAGCAATGCTGACAGCTAAAGCCTTTTCCCCTGGAGATCAGTGCTGATTCATATTATTCCATAACAGAAACTCATTAAGCCTGTACAGACGAGTCCATTAAAGAGGAGGAATATTATCTTTAAAGGAATAGTTCACCCAGAAATGAAGGTTTACTCTTACTCGGGTCATCCAAGATGTATTTGAGTTTGTTTCTTTATCAGTTTTGGGACAAAAGTGTCACAGTCTCAGTAATGAAAGTGAATGGGTGCCGTCAGAATGTTACATAAAAAATAAAATCACAGCTGTTTTAAAGCTCAAACACACAGCTGTTGTCTTCTCCAGATGTTAACTGATGGACTATCAGACTCTCATTCTGACGGCACCCATTCACTTCCATTGCTGAGACACTGATGCATTACTCCAAACAAACTCCTGTACATCTGGGATGACCTGAAGGCGAGGACACTGTGAGCAAATCTCTTAATTGTGGCTGATTGTGTTTAGGAAACATCCAACACATGTTCCCGTTTCCTGACGGATAGCAGGGGGTTCGGATTGAATCAGCATCCCGTCCAAACCTTTCTCCCTCGTCTCGGTTTGTTACGCAACACGGAGAGCAGCGACAGGATTGTTTATATTTCAGCAATCATCTGTCAGAACATGTTCCGCGCTTCCATCTAAATGCCTTTGTGTGCTTTGGAGAAACTCTGAAGCGGCGAGCCCTTGGCTCCGTCTGCGTGTGTTTCAGATGAACGATGGCTTTTATCGAGATAACCATCGGCTGCAGGAACGCAATGGAAACGCGTCACGGCGGGCTGAGACGCCGGACACTGGATAGATGAGAATGGGAGGAGTTTGGACACATTCTCTGATGTTAGAGTAACAGTGCAGCGATGAAACTCACTAAAATCTTTGTATTAAATCATAGATTTAAACGGACGGCACAAAATGTCTGAAAATAAAATAAAAAATTATAATAATAAAACAAAATAAAGCCAGCTATTATTGGTAAAATTCTAATATACCATTAAATTGTTAAAAATTTAGAAAGTTAGAATTTAATTAATGATTTTTAGAGTTTTTTGGAATTTAAGCGGAATAATAAAACTCTAAATTTAAATTTTTAAAGTAGGACTCTAAATATGCTGTTTTTATTGTGTACGTTTTATGATTTCAGTTGGTTATACAGTAAATGCTTTTTGATTAATACAGTTAAATTCAGGGGAAAAAAGCCCACACAAACTGGAAACAGAGCAAAACTCTTTGGAGATTACTACAGCTTCTTCATTTTAGTACTTTTATAGACATGGTTTATATTTGTCTGCAGAACTGATTTTACCGCTGAGGCCTTTAAATCAATAACTTTTTAAGACAACAAGAAACAAATTCAGATGTGTCAGAACTTATGACTGGCATATGTTACCAAACCAGCTAGTTTATCAGTTTATCAGGCATGACTTTCATATAAGTCTGAGCATATCTGTCTGTGTGTGTGTGTGTGTGTGTGTGTGTTAGAGTTCAAAACTGACACCATTTAACTTTCTTAATGTACATTCCTGCATCCTGCATCCAGCCAGATTCAGTCAGATATGTCACTTTATGTAATTGAAAGCATGTTTGGAAAGCTAAGTGTCACACACGCTTCGGTGGAGTGAGGACACACACAGTGTCTGATTTCTTGTGTGTTGTGTTTCCAGGTTAAGGACGTACGTCCACAGTCCTGCAGAAGACATCCGAGTGTTCCTGAAGTCAGAGCAAACACAGCCCAGCTCTCTCAGGTGATAACACACACTGAGCTTTCATAAACACCTGCTTCTGATCGGCGAGATGTGAAGCAAACCCCTGCACATCCTTCACAATTACAGCTTGCTTTTCTGTTACATAGCTGCTCTATATGAATATGAATACACTATTTAAACATTAAGTAGATTGATTGATTTATTTATTAATTCATTTTATTTTGATTATGCCTTTTTTTTTTTTTTTTTCAAAAAGTAATAATTTATTATTTATTACCTTGGTTCCCAAATGTATATTAATTACTTTATGTTTGTATATTAATTTATTATATTAATGTTTATTTAATATATTAAATATATAATCATTTTAAATAATAGATTTATTTATTAATTTCCCCCAAAAAGTCATTTATTCATTTAATTATTCATTTAATTAATGTATTTATTTTATTTATTATTTATGTAATTTATTTTATTTTATTAATAAATGTTTATGTATTTTGTTAATGATCATTTATTATTCATTTAATTCGCAAATTGTGTAAATATATCTAAACAAGTTTTACAAACAGTTGACCCTTACCCAAAATTATGAAAATGATTAAAAGCTTAATTTAAATTGTTTTTATTGCTGACATTTGCAGTTTTTGCTAAAAACATTTAAAATTATTATTTTATTTTTTTTATGCATTCCAGCAATTATATCAAACCAGATCCTCTAAAAAAATTGTAATTATATCTCTTCTTATCTGAAAGTGGAACGAGCTCCTGAAGTAAAAGCGTGTTTTAATGTAATCTTTGCCCGTGACGTGTGTTTTGGGTTTCTCTCCTTGTAAATGCCAGCGGAGTCAAGTGTGTGTGTGTTTTATTGTGGAACACACCCAGAGATAGCGGAGGCTGTTTATTGGCTGACGCTCTCCTGATTTATTTCTGCTCATGTGAAATCGGCACAGAATGCTTTACAGGAATGACATCACTGCTCGTAAATCCCCCTCAGTTACGCAGTTTGAGCGCTTTGGGACTCGTCAGAGATGCTTTTCTCTGGTTCTGTCTCTGTCTGTGTGTTTGGGGGTCCGAGGGCCGTGTGGGAGCCGTGAAGCCTACAGAATACTCCCATGATGCAACATTGCTATTTCGTGGGGGGTTTTTTTTAGGGTTTTTCTAACAGGATAAATATATATATATATATGTATGAAAAAGAAAAGAAAAGAAAAGAAAAATATATATATATATATATATATAATTTTATATTATAAAAAATGTAAAATAAATAAATAAATCTGCATTAATGACAGATAATGTGATTTAGTCTGAGCTTAAAGCATTTTCCGAAACAAGTTGATCAGTAAATGAGCAGATGATTGTTTAATGACAGGCCGTTATTGTCTGTCTCTCATGTGAAAACGCTTTGTTTTGTTCAGTGTTGCTCGGTAAAATGAGATGTAAATGATCTAAACATATAATCTAATGCTGATTAAGAGTTTTTGTGCTGTATTTACCCCATGCATATTTTAATTTAAATACTGAGTAATTATGTTTTTAAATCCATTTAATTGCTACAAGTTATTTATTTAATGTCAGATTTATATGATTGACTTTAATTATTATACGGGGGGGGGGGGGGGATGTAAATATGCATGCACTGGTATCACATTTTTAATTAATTTCAAAGAATAAATTTCAAAAAAGTTCACCATTAGTTTTTTTTTTTTTTTACGTTTAGACTTCTCTGACATAAAGTAATAAATAAGAGTCTTGGAAATGTTTCTAGTTGTTTTCTGCATGAGCTGAAGTGTGAGTCCAGCAGCATCAGTAAATCTTCAGCAGCTGAACTGTGTTGGTCTGTGGTTTTCAGCACAGAAGCGGCTGTTTGTTTGTTTGTTGTTGTGTGTGTGGATTTGCCGAAGCCTCGGTGAGGTCTGGCTCGGCCCGGCTTGTTTTCCCTCGCGTCGGGTTGGCTCTTTGGCTTGGCCTGGAAAACAGAGCGAGCTCCTGAGGATCTGTTGACGCAGGTGTCTGTGCGTTCACCGGCGGCGCGCAGTGTTTGGGACGAATCCGCGGGCCTCGGGGAGCCGCTGAATGATTCGGCTGAACGAGTCTCCAGCTGCGAGCGGGATTCAGCTTTTTATGAAGCCAGAACATGAGCGCTTCCTCGCGCGCCTCCAGCCGTGATGTCATGGGAATGTTCAACACGGAGAGCGTCAACACTAACTTAAAATTCACCAATTAACTTTGGTTCAGTTGAATCTGCCGCATATTGTACGTTATACTTCTTTCAGTGTGAAAATGCAATTAAGAAATTGGTATCGTTATTGATCAAGGATGCGTTAAATAGTTTAAAAGTGACCGTAGACATGTAATGTAACAAAAGATATCTTTTTCTAAGTGTCTGTTCATCTGTGAATCCTGAAAAATAAAATGTATCAAATTTCCAAAACAAAAAAATATTGGCTAGCACAACCGTTTTCAACATTGATGATATTTGAGCAGCAAATCATCATATCAGAGTGATTTCTGAAGGAGACTGGATTAATGAAATATTGAAATAATATTGAATAATTTTTTTACTGTATTTTTATTTTTAAAAATGCAGCCTTAGCGAGCATATGAATGTATATAAATTGATTATGTCATGACATGTATTGAAAATCATCAGTCGTTGGGCTTTTCCTCTGTTTTTGGCAGGTATCTGGAGCTGGATCTGAAGAAGAGTCTGCAGGAAAACCTGATGCACAAGACCATCGTAGAATACCCAGAAATCTTTGTGGTTCTGAAGGAGCACAGTCAGGAGTACCTCGCTCGCATACCGGGTACAAAACATTCACACACACACACACACACACACACACACTGTCCAAACGTCTCTAAACACACACTAATACTGAACACAAACACACCTGACACCTCTCCCATCACAAAATTAAAAGAAGAAGCAAAGAAAAAGGTATTATAATATTTTGTGGGGGTTTTTATTGTTTGTAAATAATAATTTCCATGACAATTAAGTATATTTAATACATTTTTATTTTACTTGTTTTAAATTCTAAATATTTTACTTACTATATTATTACTAAGCATATTTACCCACATTTTCTTGAGTGAAATGTTTAGCAATTGCTAAAATAAATGTATTTATTATTTAATTTATTCATTCGTCCAGTGTGAAGTGCACTTAAATAGTAATGCATCATTAATTCTAAATTATGAATTATTCTCAAACTTTGCTGAAAGTTTAGTTAATTATTCTCAATGATGATTGTCGGTAGTGTAATATTTTGCGTGTATTAAAATGCGCTGTGTATTTAATTGTCATAACTTTAGTCAATGCAAAATAAATATGAGGAGAAATAAAAAGTAGTTTGTTTGCAGTGATGGGATGAAGCGTGTTCTTTGGTCACTTCTCGTACTGACCAAACATGCACTGAAGGAGCCCAGTCGTCACATGATCACTGAGTTCTGTGAGGTCTATCAGCTCTGATAGAGACTCTCACGCAGTGCTAATCACCTCACCTGTTTATAATGTTAACGACCTGGCAGTAAAGATCTTTATGGAGAAAGCAGAGGCACTTCACACACACACACACACACACACGTATGCAGAACATGTGTGCAGCTCCTTCTGTTCGTTGCGTAACGCTGCACAGTGATAGAAAACGGTGCATCGGTGTCGAGGTGTAAATCCAACATTTCATCATGATACGATCATATATATATATGTGTGTGTGTGTGTGTGTGTAAAATAATTAATTTCGATGAAAAAGAACACAAAAATACAAAAAAATTGTATTTACTTTTTTTTTTTACACTGATTTTCTGTCAACTCTTCCATGCACCATTGTTAGATTTTTTTTTAAACATTTATTTTAATCAAATTTATTTATTTAGATCTTATTTATTACTCAATTTATTCCCAATCCAAAATTATTTATATATTTAAGTAATTTTTATTATTCTAATAAAATTAGAAGTTAGTTAATTAGTTAATCTCATCTTTTATTTTTTTTACACTGCTTTTTTCAAACGTTTATGAATAACTGTTCAATTGAATTTCTATAATTTTTTTGACATGCATTTTTTTTCTTCCTCCTAGAGCGTCCCAGTGCATCAGCGAACATCAGCAGAACTTCACGTTCAGAAGCTCTTGTGCATGTGGCGAAGAGGCCAAAAATCTCAGAGGACGATGACCTGGAGGACGGAGAGATCCGAAGTGAAGAAGAGGATGGAAGCGCTGAAGACGATGATGGAGTTAAGAATAACACTGAGAAGAAGATACCTGTTATGCATGAAGAAGAAGAAGAGCTTCAGGAAAACCAGAATCTAGAGAGCTATCCTCCTCCTCCTCATGCTCGAGTGGATGATGGGAACCAAAACAAAGAGGATTCAGTGAACATCACCAGCAAAACCGAAGAAATGATGATGGTTTCTCAAGCTCCTGAAGAAGCTGACAACACTGATGAAGGTCAAAGTCTATGTGAAGATGATAAGGTTGATATTTGACCTCATGAATGTTAGAAAAACATCAATTCGAAAAATGGCGATAGTGGAGAGAACACTGATGTTTATTCCAGCGCAAGTGAAATCAGGCTAATATGTGATAGCAAAGGAGCCAAAAGTCCTGATGTTTATACAGTGTTATCCAGCAGACTCTTGAGATAACCAGACAAAAGCTTGAGATAAAGACGGTGGCAGTAATGGTTGCGAGGCGACTGTTGTGTTTTGAGCTTTGATAAGGGATATCAGACGTCACTGTGTTCATGGAGACGGACAAATGCTAAACATTCCTCATAGAGCTCACACTCGTAGACACTGCAGAGAATGACAAAGGAGTCGCAAACGTTATATTTCTGTTATATAATAAAGATGATGTATACTGTGAGAATGGCTGATCTGTGCATCAGAAGGTTTACTTCATTTGACAGCGTTACGGCATCAGTTCGTTTATTTTTATGCCATGTTCCTTTTTAATAAACTTCTGAATCTGTTTGTGATTTTTGTACACACTTAAATTAATTGTTTAGTCCAAAATGAATGTGCTGAAAGATCCTCTGCAGTGAATGGGTGCCGCCAGAATGAGTCCAAACAGCTGATAAAAACATCACAATAATCCACAGCAGTCCAGTCCATCGGTCAACATCTGAAGAAGACATAAGATGCATGCAAATCCATCGTTAAGGCGTTTTTAACAACTCCGAGTCCATAATCCATAATAAAGCCTGCTCTGAATCAGGTGAGAAATCTGCACAGATTTATCCAGATCTGATCAAGAAACAAACCCGTCTACGTCTTGGAAGGCCTGAGAGTGAGGACATGATCAGCAAATGTTCAGTTTTGCCTGAACTACTCCTTTAAAAGGTTACATCACTGTTTTGTTTATACCTGGATCACTGGATACAGTATGTACTTACATAATTAAACTAAGCTGTTGTATATTATACACTTATGTTAGAAACAGTAAACTGTTGTTTACCTTATTTCACAGTTATTTCATGAGGAAGATTACTTATTAAATTTTGTTAATGTACTTCCACCAAACTTACTTATTTTATTTCAGTTAGCTGCAAAGGCAACATTTAAAATATTCATCCAAGTTTTTCCATTTAATAATTTTTTTTTTTTTAACTTGTGAAAAGTGTCTCAAATACGAGGGACTGATGACGTCATCTGAAAAGTAAAGTCGTGTAATGATTTTTTCCTTCCGCTACAGAATAATGTGCACTGATGAATCACTCAAAGGCTACATGCTGTTTTTTATGTTGACTGTAATATGTTTGTTAATGTATTTGAGGGCAAGAGCTGGTTTCAAGTGTTTCCTAGACTCCAGCACAAAGCGTGTTTGCACCGGATGTGTATTTTTAGGGCTTTGAGATTGTGTTCTGCTAATCAGGGGTGAGATGAAGCCGTTTTACACTAAAACCATCACGCAAACAGGAAGTAGAGCACAGGAGTGCTGCTCTGATAAGTCTCTCTCTCGAGCCAGCCAGAAGGAGACATACCCACTTGAAGTAATAAGGGAGAAGTTCCCCAGTATTTAGGAATTATTAAATTGTTAAGAGGATGACAATATGTTTAAAAGTTGCATTTTTGGGGCGGTCTGACAGCGCTCGTCAGTGTCAAAATGATGGCCAATCAAATCAAAGTAGGCGGAGTTTCGCTGAGCGCGCGAATTCCAGCGCGAAGAGTACTTTTACCGTTAAAAGAGAGCAAGGTAAGAACGATAGATATGTGACCTGTGATATCCAGAACATCCTCTTTTTCCTCAAACATGGCCATTTTGAATTGAAAATATCTTAATGTAATGACGAAACATTAAGCGTTTTCGATTCATATCAGGCATACAAATGAGAGTGAGTGCGTAAAAAATGTTATCCGGCTTCATTGTTCTGGTTAGCTGACCTGCTACATCTGATTTAGCAGATGGATGAACGACACCCTCGGTGACAGACGGGCCACATTTTGTTTTCTAGTACACCGGGTCCTGAAAAGTGTTCTGCTTTAACTCAGACCAGATATTTGTGGTGTTTTAGCGTAAACTTAGCGTTTCTCTGCGACTCTGTTTGCTAGCACACTACGATCTTGACATCGCAAGGAATCCCAAACAAATCCAGCTTGTCTGGGAAACTCGAGGGTCTTTGAGATGTTTGTTTTTGTTGTTAATATTGTTTCAGAAAGAATAAAGTTCAGTTTCTCACATATGTGGCTTGGACGTGGCAATGTGTATAATTGCATTTTAACGAGACACGATTGGTGATCTCCACATAGATCCACTGCACACGGTGAGACAGGTGCATGCTGGGAAAGTCCTTATTAGTCGTTATTAGACCGTTACTAGTCTTCTAAATAGGGATGCACCAAAAAGTACATTGGGCCAAAGGCCGAATGCTGAACACAGTTTCTGTGTGTGTCACATGACTACTCTATATACTATGTTTTTGGCCTGGGAACATTTCAGTTACATTGCTGTCTATGAAGGGTCAGATTTCATCAAAAAATATTAATTTGTGTTCTGAAGATGAACAAAGGTGTCAACCCTTTAATGTCCTATTTTATAACTATAAACACAAATTTGTTACCAACAAGCCAACCAGTTGGGTTACAGCTGTTTCAGTCATTTTAGTGTGCATCAAACTTTTTTGTCAAATTTGGCAGGTCTGTAGTTTTTACAAGCATTTGTAAGTAATCTCATGCCACTGTGGAGTTGAGTCCATGTGTTTTCTTCACGGAGTTGAAGAAAACACCCAGGGACCATCTTAAGCTGGCTCTCGAATGCTTTTCCACAGACACTTTACTAACACTTTATTTCCCCATCAAAGAGTGCTTTGTTTGAGCAGATAAACAGACGTTTATGCCTCCTCGGACCCACCGCTGACGCCTTCTCTGGAGCGCAGGCTGATTTTCGTTAAGTTCATCATTAGCGCTTATGTAACGCTGTCTGCGGCATGCCGTCATTGCTTATATCCAGTGCCTGTGTGAGATGAGGTGTCTGTCATGGCTAGTTAAGCACTCTAATAGTAACTGTTCCCCATCCTATGCTTTTGGCGGCACACCTCACACACCCATTTACATCACTACATGAGTGTGTGTGTGTGTCTCATTCAAGCCATTCATCATTTTACACACATTCTCTCCAGCATGTTCCCAAAGCAGTGGACACACGCATGGATATGCAATTTCCCAAATCGTATGTCTTGTTGAAAAGAGGTATTGCAACATGCAACATGCTGGGCCATCAAACTGATGAAAAAATTCCCACAGATGCACATTAAAGAAGGGACCCGAGCCAAATCTACCTCCTAGTAACACACTAAAAACAACTCAAAACACCATAGCAACCACAAAGCAACACTTGGATAATATTGCCTCTTGGCAGTTAGTTTTTGCATTCATATTATACCCTTAGAAAATATACAAATGCAGTTGATATTTTGCATCTTTAGCAAACCAATGCTTTAAAAGAAAAAAAAATTGCAATTGGGTCATACTGTTTAAAAAAAGTTACAAAGAGAGTCCACCAAAAATGAACATTCTGCTATGTTATATGGGACCTTAGCATTCTTCAAAATGTCTTTTGTGTTGGCAGGTGAGCACATAATGAGTAAATTATGGCATTTTATGTGGACTGTCACTTTAAAAGATAGCGGCACCTCTGTATTTGTCCACTAGGGGTCATCAGTTAGATGACGGACAGGTAAAACTTGAATGAGGAATACCACTGAAGAGGATTAGAGGCCTCAGGACTGAATTGCATGCAAGTATTGACCTTAAAACCCAATCTGTCAACACTGTTCCCGCTAAAAGACAAAAAAGTGCATGTAGGTTTGTTTTATTCCTATCAAATGTCATAATTAAAAATTAAAAGCATAGCAAACGGCTCTGCATTCATAATGCTTGGTGGAAAACCATTCAAATGACTTGGCAGTATTTCAGTGTTGTTTATCTATGTTTTTGCCATTTTATTCCCTTTCTTAGAAGCTGAACTGCCGCTGATTTTGTCTGCACCGTCATATCCCAAGGAAACATCTGGATCGCATGTCCTACTTCGATAGAAGCTGCTTTTCCAGCTTTTTTTTGTCTTAAAGGCCTCCGTGGTGTGATATAACCGTTCGTTTGTGTTCCCATCATCCGTTGGGATGTCATAAAGCTAAACTTGCTCTAGGGCAGAATCTCTGTTCTTTGAAAAGTGGCATATTTTTAGCAGGATGGCCCGAACCGAACAAGCCGCTTCCCAAATACTTTCCAACATCTGCCGACCATCAGCGCGTCTGCATTCCTCAGCTGGATTTCCTTCACCTGGATCAAACCTCACTGGAGATATATCATTCCAGCTGAAGGAGGGGTCAGAGACGGGGAAGATGGACAGATGCCCTGCAGACTGCGGAGCTAAAGGTTTCCGATCGAAGATAAGATCGATATTCATTAAACCCATGTGCAGCGTCTCGCATGTGCTGCAAGTAAACAAAGCGTTCGGTGAGAAGTTGTCTAACAAATAAAGACCTCCTCACCTCCCCTGTGATTCCTGATGTTTACGTTCTGTGCTTTATGCTCTGAAAACTCCTGTAAACACCGACTGGAGCTCCGTTTGGAAAAGCACTCAAGATTCCGGGCACAGCTCCATGCTCTCTGCTATTGCTGGGTCTCTTTAATTGTTTTCTTGAAGGAACTAAATGAACGAGCGGCTCAGGTTTTATTGTAGGAAGCGAGTCAAGGCTTATGGTTCCCCAATAGCATTCCATTCAACAGAGAGAAGCGAGAGAAACGTCCAGAACTGCTGTTATATAAGCAGCCCTCGATTCTTAGCGCAGAAAGATTGTGACCTGTGCTTTTCGGCACTGCTGTCAACATTCAAGAACGCAACACAAGCGGATTAGTTCATAAATAAATCTTTTATTTGTAACATATAAAATTAGATCATAGATAATTTTTACACTTTATTCCAGTATGACATCGTTCAAATAAAAGCGCTACATTTGCGATAAATAATATTAATAATAAAACATTCATTCAACCTTTTAAAGTCTGTTGTTAATCATGTTGTGGAGTTGGATTTCTCTAGCTGCCAAACAATGAGGATGCGTTCACCCGCATTAGGAGGGAGTGTTACGTGGACAAACTCAACCTTGACCAGGTTCATAGTCTACCAGGTGCATGTTCTACAATTGGGAATATACACACAGTCTACAGTTTGGGTCATGTTTTGTATTTAGACATCAAGATATACATCAGGATTTGTAATATTAACAACTGCATCTTTACATCTTTACAGGTTGCTCCATAACGAAGCTATAAAACGTAGCGCTCCATTGTGGAGCGAGCCTTTTTTTCGAAATGCTGACGCAGCCTCAGCAAACAGTGCACTTCAAAGTCCCTGTAAGTCCGTAATTCCGTGGGAATCTAGTTACAACAGGAGATGGTCGTTGATTGGCCGGCGGACGGGCCCCCCGATTGCGTAGCTGGGCTGCCATTGGTCGTCGCTCGTGACGCGCTCCCGGTCACGCAAGGGTCGAGGCGGGATTCCCTGGCTGGCGCTCAGTCTCTGAACTTGTGGATGTCATTGAAGAGTCTGTAGAAGGGGTAGGTGGCGTCGTTGCCGTGGGCGCAGTTGTAGGTGCACTTGCAGGACTCGATCATCATGACGTTCTTGTTGAAGGTCTCGCCGTCCTCGCAGCGGAACTTGACGCGGATGGTGCGGGTCTGCTGCGGGCTGCAGCAGCGGCCGTCCACGCAGGAGCCACAGTACCTGGGGCGGTACTTCTTCGTGCTGGAGCACCCGGCGTAGGTGAACTTCACCGGCTGCATGGACTTCTTGGTCCGGTTGCATTTCTTTCCCTTCTGTCGAGAGTACACAAGATAAGTCAGATGCACGGAAGAGAAGTCAAATGCATGCAAATAACATGATGCGATGCGGGATGTTGCATACCTTGAGGCTGGTGTATGGTGATTGGCTGCATGGACGGACTTCGCAGATCCTGCTCTCTTTAACCAACTTGCACTCGCCGTTGTCGTTGGTAACCCTGGTGGAGATTCCGGTGCCACAGGTCTTGGTGCAATGGGACCAGGGTGTGGTCTGCACGATGCACTTCTCAAACTGGCGGGATTCCGGCTGCGATCGGAATGCTGTGAACAAACAAAGCGCTGTTTAAAACTCTGCTTGTATACAGATCACGCATGCGTGCTAAGCCGAAGCATCTTTGATCTTACCAGGCAAGGATTTGAGTCCAGCCTTCACGATGGAGATGAGCTCGTTCGTTTTGGTGAGGTCGCTCTCGGTGTCGTCGACCGTCGGATCGTTGCCAAACAGCTTGTCGATGGTTTCCTTAGTCTTGCCATCATCGCAGACCCATTCCTCACAGCACTGGCCTGGCACTTTGACCAGCCTGGGGTTGGCACAGCCCAGCGTGGGCAGGGAGAGCTCTTGTGGGCAAAGCGGAATGCAGCCCACTGCCCCGTCGATGCAAGTGCACTGGTGCTTGCAGTTGGGCTGGAAGCTCTCTCCATTCTGGTAGATCCTGCTGTTGTACTCGCACGGTCTGCCCTCGGACTTGGCTGTAAGAGAAAACGAAAGGTGTATTTTAATCTAGCTGTCCACAGAGCTTTGAGCATTCCAATGCAAGAACTTTGTATTTCTATTTTTCTTTCCCCCTTCCAATCCACACATGCTTTCCATTCGGTGTCTTTTACAAAGTAATGAGAAACATACCTCGGCAGATGCCTCTGGTGGCCCCATGGATGGCCCCGAAGTTGCACTCCAGCCCTTTGGTGTGGTCGCACGGCTCTGTGTTGCTGCAGTCTTCGTTCAGCTGTCTGGCACACACTTTGCAGCAGCCGCAGCCGTCTGAGACCAGACTGACTCCAGGCTTGCATTTGAGAGGCTCTGGCGGGCATGAGCATGTCCCCGGGCAGCTGGAGAAGACCTGAGCAGAAAACCGGGAAACTTTAATGACTTTCAACTTTATAACAAAGATGTAGAAAGTGAAAAGTAAGACTCTAGGGATCTAGCACCTCTATTATGTATAATACAAAATACATTGTTCAAACGTTTGCGCATTCAGTAATGTAAATTGTAAACGCCCCCTAAATGATCAATATGCCTATAAATATACTTTGGTTTGTTTCTTGAAATATGTTCCAAGTCATCACACACAACGTCTATAATCAGCATACGAGTAATAAAAGTAACTCACCACGTTAAAGTGTGCAATAAGGATGACGATAACAGCGCAAGCAAGCATCTTCGCTTCTCTGTGTACTGTAGACTGTTGAATCAAACGAACAATTCCTCGGTTTAAGTCCTCGTTTGCGCGTTGCGCTGACTCTCGCAGATGCGTCGCGTTCTCGCTTTGTTTTCGTGCGTCTGAAGGCGCAGCGCTCTGAGAGTGAAGACGCGCTCAGCTCCTCTTTTATAGTGTAGTGGAGCCCTGACGTCACCATCGCTGAACTGTTCCGAAGCTATGCGAGGAATGTTTCTTGGCGCGTTTTCCATCCGAGCTAAGCACCACCCTGTCTCACTTTCTTTTTTTCTGCCTTAAATGAATTTTCCCCTCTCACTGAACACATTTTTTACTGTTTCCCCCTCTGTATCTCTCTCTCTCCCTCTGCTTTCCACGTTTCCTATTTGCGTTTGCATGAAGTTAATATTTTAATTCTTGAAAATGTTCTAATAACCTATTCCACCGTGTAAAGAAGCTTTTACTTTGTTTTGTATTTTGGGGTCAGACAGATGCAGTCGTATCTGTAGGTTTATTTATACATTTTTGTTATATTTTGATTATATGAGGCTCGCGCCTTGTTAAATCGTTATACATTCTAAATAAAACGCTAAACGTTTATTTGATATGTGTATCTTGTAAGCCTATAATAAAGTCATAATTAATGAAATTATAGCCGCGTTCGTTTATTTAACGCGTTCTCACAATCAAAACAATGTTTTGCTCACCGACATAATGCTTACTAACTACTTTGTTTTGGGTAACGTCATGTCAAAGATTAGCGTTATTACTCGCAATTGAAATATGTGGTGGCCCCCAGGGGTCTATTATTGGCGTTATGTGAGTTCATTCCGAGCGCGTCAACCATAAATTATTCCACAGGATGCGCGCGTTCGCTTATCCAGACCAGCTTATGCGCTTTGGAAAATTGTATCCGTTTTCAAAAACTCAAACTTAGAGTTAGGACTGTTTGAAAACCCATCGTGCACCTTAAATGCAGCATTCTGTGCGCGTTTAGAGACGGTCTAAGCTCAAACTTTACGGCTTCTATTTTTGGCTCGGCTCGCTTCTCTCTCTTGACTCAACAGCTTTAAGCGATTCCAGATGTGGAGCCTGATTCCAGACGTAACAATATTACCATATTTGGTCTGGGCAGTAGCCTGCATTATTAACATTTCTGCTGGAGTTATCCAACCACAAAGCATTCCTGACAGCTTAAAGGATCCCTAAATACGCTCTCCATGGAGGAATTCCTCCAGCTAATTTAATATTCATGCAGTCTGTCCATCACATAGTGAAAGAAAAAAATGCAACAGGCATCCAGTTTTCCATAGTAGATGTTTAAAAAAGAAAAAAGCGGACTGTTTTTGTCTGAGATTCCAAATAAGTGGCATTCCACCGAAATTCAGAGATTAGAAGTCCTTGGATACACACAAACCAAACTGACTGTGAGAGTAAGGGAATGTACAATATTGTCCTGACAGCACTGAATAGTTCTTTCCACAGACTCGCAGAGAGCAGAAGCGTCTGGACACTGAGATGTCTTGAAGAAGAACGTTTGCCACCTGGATTGAGGACTTTTGGAGATGTGTCATATCTCAGGTTTGGTTTACTTCTACGTCTTTATGGACTGTTTGTTTGTATTCTTTACCCTGCTTTGCATGTGTACAATCAGCATATCGTGACGGCACTGGAGGTTTTCTTCTGATCAGTCAGCTTACTGGTGTATAAAGATATTTTGTGTCTGAGCTGTTGGGTTCTGAAACCCTGTGGTTAATCTGGTTTTGGTTTATTTTTCCCATATTGCGACACTAGATGGTGATGTGCTGTACTGTGTCACTGCAGTAAAGATGATCTGTAGTCTTGATCATGTGATTTTATTATAGTAAACATCAATAGCCAATAAATAATGGCATTTCTTCGTGCTAATATTTGAATTCGGTCATTTTGAATTAGTAGTAGTTTTAGAACTGGATAGGACTTGTGTTTTGGAACATATTAGCTGGGTCTTTGGCTTGTACTGTAGACCATCTTAAACCATCAAAGCTGGTTTGCATTGAAATGAAGTTGTGTTTTGCTCAGGAATGACCGAGCAGAAACCAGTTAGCATGTTCCAAACGCTGCTGGCAGTTTAAGACATCTTGCCTAACAGCTGATGATGTGTAGACCTGCCATATTTGTTCATGGACATATAAGTGTCTGAGCCAATCACCTGGGGTGTGGATGATGAAGAATGACATCATGCTGATGGCACCAGAAGGATGCAAGCATTCCCAAACCCTTCGCCGGTGACTATCCTGAGCTGTGACTGCTCTGCCAGAATACAGGACTGTCCTTAGTCAAAGATGCTTTTAAAAACACAACTGACTGATTTACCAGTATCTAATCAGACGTTTGAGTTTAAGCTATTAGTTTGTTTGGTATTGTTTTATCATTTAAATACTTTTGTTTGTTTTGGAATTAGATATATATATATATATATATATTTGTGTGCTGGAATGTTGTGCTTGTGGTGCTGTTCTTAAAAAGATATACAGCTTGCTCTTATGACAAAATGGTAGTTAGTAGGCCATCACTAGATGGTTGCTAAGGGGTTTTGAAAGCCTACAAATCTGCTATGATCTTAAGGTGATCTGTTGCTCCTAGGCCGTTGCTATGGTGTTCTAGGTGGTTGCTAGGGTGGTCACCATGCTGTTGCTAGGGTGCTCTGGGTGGTTACTAGGCAGTTGCTGTAGTGTAGAGGTTTTCAATGACAACAACATAAACAGACGTTAACGCCCATGCATGCTTTTGTGGCCCTGACTTAACTTCCGGTAGAAATCACAATAGACCCAATAATAATAACAGCCTTCTAGAGTAGATAATTTTTTGATAACAAAAAGCCATTGCTAGGTTGTTCTAAGTAGTTACTAGGTAGTCGCTAGTGTGCTCATGGTGGTTATTAGGCTGTTGCTAGGGCGTTCTAACAGGTTACTAGGCCATTGCTAGGGTGGTTACTAGGCCGTTACTAGGGTTTTCTAGGTGGTTGTTGCTAGGGTTGTTACTAGCCTATTGCTAGGGTTTTCTAGGTGGTTGTTGCTAGGGTGGTTACTAGGCCGTTACTAGGGTTTTCTAGGTGGTTGTTGCTAGGGTGGTTACTAAGCCGTTACTAGGGTTTTCTAGGTGGTTGTTGCTAGGGTGGTTACTAGCCCATTGCTAGGGTTTTCTAGGTGGTTGTTGCTAGGGTGGTTACTAGGCTGTTACTAGGTGGTTGCTATGGGGATCTGAAAGGCTGTATTCCTTTGCTACGATGTTGCTAGCTGGTTTCTAAGAGCTTACTTATTGGCGCCACTGCATGTTAAGTAGTATAAGTCTTTATTTTCTCAATAGTAGTCTACATTCTGCTTTTCCCTGGAGAGAGTGAGCGTAGAAAATGAGCTCACGAAGCCTTGACATCTGTTCCTGCGCATGCCGTTCATCTCTCCTGACGAGAGGGGCGCGGGGCTTTTAGGAAACAGTGCTGTCATTGTGTTCTAGTGGAGTCACCCCTCATTTTTCTTTTCTGGAATTACACATCCAGGAACCATTACAAGAGCGTTTTTCATTTGTGTCCACCATGTTGTAATGGCAAACATAATATTTTCCACTGGCTTCACTTTCTTCCAGGGCTTTGGCAGCAGCTATTGATTACGAGCGCATGACTCCTCCGATCCCACCCCCCTCCCCCTAACAGGAGAGCTGGACCATGTCCATATTTCTACATTATGTAAAGCTCTACAGATGAGCGGCAGCTCTGCTTGTGTTTATTTTACCGTAGGATGTGGTGTGGAAGTTCGTGCACGATTCATCCCATCCTGTCAGAGCGATATCAAAGAGATGTTACCCAGATATTCAGCCCTTGTTCACTCCGTGGCTTTTCCTGCCATAGTTCACTGAGACTATGTGATGTCATTTCCTGTGAACGAACCGCTATTCAAATCACACGCATGCCTCTGGTCCCTTTCTGCCAGGACTGGGACTGTCAACATAGGCCTGTTGTTTGTCAGTGATTTGATTGCTTGATTTAATTCATAGTTGGCTATACGGCACAGTTCTGAAAGCCGTCAAAGCTATGATGCTGGGATGCACTGGGTGGTTACTAGATCATATCTAGGGGCTTCTGAAATCCTAAAACTCTGATTAGTCACTAGACCATTGCTAATGTCTTCGGAAATGCTAACACTACCTGCTATGGCACTCTAGGTGGTTACCAGGCCGTTACCAGGGTGTTCTAACAGGTTAAAAGCCATTGCTAGGTAGTTCTAAGTAGTTACTAGGTAGTCGCTAGTGTGCTCATGGTGGTTACTAGGCTGTTGCTAGGGCGTTCTTACAGGTTACTAGGGTTTTCTAGGTGGTTGTTGCAAGGGTGGTTACTAGGTGGTTGCTATGGGGATCTGAAAGGCTGTATTCCTTTACTACGATGTTGCTAGGTGGTTACTAAGAGCTTACTTATTGGCGCCACTGCATGTTAGGGGTTCTATGATGCTAGGTTGTTCTGTGTAAATACTAGAGCATTGGAAGGCGATGGTAAGAGGTTCTGAAATACTACATGAAATACTCCAATGCTAGGGTGTTCTGATTGGTTAGTAGACCGCTGTTAGATGGTTGTCAATGCTAAAGTGTCTGCTGTGATGCTAGGGTTTCTAGCTGTTGTCAGGATGAAGGACAGATGGTTTCAGGAAAGCCTCTCCTGTCTTCAAGTAGGTGTCATTTATTTATCCAAGTTAATAATAATGCTTAAGAATAAACAATAGTGATCCCGATGAGTGGAAATTTCCCCTCGTGCTGAAGTTTTACAGTCTACACAGCTGCTCCCGGATAAATATTTTAGCGGTGACATGCGCTTCCTCCGACTGTACGGAGAAAGTGTTTATCCTGTGGGATCTGATCTGTTTACAGTCTGGGATTCTGGAGCGTTTGATTTGTGTGATAAATACAAGAGGGAAGATGCTGAGATTCATTTCAGGATGAAGTCACGAAAACACACGCTCCAGCTGAACGTCTCGCTCCGTATGACCTAATAAAGCCACATAGAGCTGATAGTGAGATCATGTGCAAGAGTTGGTTGAATACACGGTTTTATTGCGGATTTTATAGTAGAAACAACTATAAATGTAGCTAACGAAGTTGTTTTTGTAAACTATAGATGCTATAGTAAATTCTTAGCAATGTTCCCAAAAGACCTATAAATCATGAGCCGTGTCAAACCACAGAATCTGTAAAATGTGACATGTGATGAACAAAAACTACATTTTGCATACGTTTCCAGATTTATAAAACAATTTGTACACCATGTCACCATATATGGAGCTCACAACACCTACTTTTACTGTACATAACTTCATCTGCATATCATTTCCATGTGTATTTCCATCCACATGATACCATGTTTAACATTATCAAAGATAAAAGACATTAAGGACAAATATGAGATATGGACTAAATGCCGTTATCGCTAAAATGAGCCAACATGTTTTAGAATAAATATATGAAAATATTTTAGAATAGAGTTGACTCATGCTTTTTAAGAATAGTATTTCAATTGTGTTAAAATCAAATGTATGCAGTTTTTTCTGAAAAGGCAAAAATCTTTTAGCTATTTTTAGACATAACCGACCGTCAATTATGTGTGTTTTTAACATTAACATTACAGGTGCCCTAGAATGCATTGAGAGAATATTTGAAATAGTTGTCTGATATGTACACAGAAGGTATGTAGCTTAGGTAAGGGGGAAAAATGGCCAGAAACGGTTTTCCAGG
>JAUCMS010000030.1:137788-155776 GCA_032357445.1 Enteromius radiatus | reverse complement strand
CACACACACACACACTCACACACACACTCTCTCACTCACGCACTCTCACACACACACACACACACACACACTCTCTCTCTCTCACACACACACAATCACACACACACACACTCTCTCTCACACACACACACACACACACACACACAGTTACATCCTGATGTTTTTTTTAATATTTGTTATCTGAGCACATCATTATAATTGTTATAATTGTATGCATCACTGCATAACTTTACACAACACACATACCAAAGCTTAAAATCAAATCCAATCAGTCTCATTCAATATAAAGTTATTTTAAACATAAAGAAATAACTTTAAATCTGTAGCTAATATTACTAAAATAGTTATTACAGCTAATATTACTACCATAGATACTTGAAGGAACTCAGAATAATACATATAACTAGACTTGGGAGTGTAATCATCTGCTGATGTTAGCGTCACACAGCGCTGTAAGAGTTGAGCTGATTGTGTGAAACACTGAGAGATCTTGAGGTTATTTCAGACTCGTGTGCTGGAGGACTCGTAGGAAAACACGGCTGGGCTTCTGGAGCATCTCCATCTAATGACACACACTCCTCTTTATGAGGCTTTGTGAGATGCTGTAATGTTTGGATGCTAACGTCATGAGCTCTGGATTACACAACGCTCACTGAAACCGTTCATGAAGATCACTGCATCGAATATTATCACATTAATGAGAGCTTTTACACTTGGATAAATTCTTCATTCCTGGATTCATAAAGCATGAAGGATAAAGTAACAACATTACTTATAATAATTATTAATAGCGTTTGTAAAAAACATTATATGATATATTAGGAGCCATTTCATGATGTGAAATGAAGCCAAAAAATTACTTTTTCTATTAAGTCTAATATTTTTTGTTTATATATTTATCTGTTAATAATATTTCACATTGCAGAATTTAATTAGGTTATTTATTTTAGATTATTTAGATGCATTTATATATATTTATTTAAATGTACGTTTAAATAAAACCCAAAAATTAATGTTTCAGTTTGAGCGTTTTTAAATGAATTTAGTGATTTATGGGATATTACGTTGTGTTCATGAATGCATGAATGTCTGCAGGTGTTTGAGAAGCTGAAGGATCACATGCTCATCCCAGTGAGCGGTCAGGAGAAAGCGAAGGTGGACGGCGCGCTGACCTGCTGCTCGGTGCTCATTAACAAGAAGAAGAACATCTGAGAGGAAGACCACATACAATCTTATTACCGCTCTCAAACCTGTTGCTTTACAAGACGTAAGAACCAGCAACATTGTGGTCTTAGCTGGTTTAACTCAGCTAGTGACTTTTTTAACAACAGTAATTGAGTTTAAACTATTACAATTTGGAGTGTTATAAAATCTAATTTGCATGACAACAATTGCCTTAAACCTCAAAATGTAGCTGTAAACTGCCAAGATCATCTGGATCCACTCAGATCGACTAAAATTAAAGCGTTTTTTAACAATGAATGCTATTTTTGTGTTGCCTAGAGAGCAGATTGTCACACTCAGAAATACATTTATAGAGCATTTGAACTCTATTTTCTCAAATAAATACCCGCCAGCGATGTCTGAAACAAGCCATAGCGAAGTGCTTTACGGAGTAATTGAAGCCCAGATAATAAAAAACAAGTACTAAGAACGTTTTGCTAACATTCCCATTAAAAAAAAAATATATATATATATATATATATTCAAACATTTTAATTCTTGGTTAAGTGAGCATTACAAAATAACCCTAACCCTAAAAAATTGGATCAACAACCAAAGAAATGTTGTTAAAAATCAGGTAACTTTGAGTAAACGTTCTACTAACGTTTGGTTAACTTTAGGGGAACGTTCCAGCGCATATTGAATTTAGTGTATTAACCTGAAAAAGAGGTTAATGCTGACAATCACTGTTATTAGTTGGTCGCCATTACAGGAAATAGAAGCTCAGTTGGAGCACGATGCATTGTGGGATACAATTTTGCAGGTGTAGCAGGTCATCCGTGTATTCCATGCGTGCAGAACATTTGCAGACTATGCAATCTTTACATTAATCAGAAATAGCTAGAGCAGTATGCTAGTCGTGGTTTTACGATCCTCAGGTGCTGATGGGACGTCCTCCCTCACTGTGACGTTAATATAAACTGTGACATCCAATCAGAAGTTTGCCAACATCTGTGTATTTAAACCTACCTTGACACCACTGACGGCTTGCTGCATTAATTGTCCGGTGCAAGGAATTGTGGGTAACATTTCTGGTCAGGGTTCCTGTGGAAGATTGTTTTCACCACAGGGTTTAAAAAAGATAAATAAATGGTTATGCTTTACAATAAGGTGGCACTTGTTAACACATGAACAAACAACTAATGAACCTTATGTTTGTGTTACCAAATAAATTAATAAACAGGTTATTACAACCTTCTAATTTTTACTTTTTCAGACTTTTTTCATCACAATTCGGAAAAAAAAAAAGTAATATAAATTCGCAATTCTGAAAAGTTGGAAGTGAAAACTCGCAATTTAAATTAATTTCGTGCAAGAAAAGAGAAATAGAATTGCAACAAACGTAAAGGCACACTATGTAAGTTTTCGCCGTTAGAGGTCGCATTTTCAAAACAATAACAGAGGCGATGTTTGATGACGGAGCGTTGATACAATAATGTTTACCACCAATGACATCTTTTTCGAAAACTCATCTGCATAAATCAACACCTGAAACAAAAATCAGAGCTACTATCAATATTTAGCACCGATCCTGCCAGAACTTTAATGTGACTGGACAATAAAACAAATTAATGATCAATGGTTTCTTAGCCTATTTTAAACAGAAAGCACCTCAAATCTGAATCTTTTCCTTAACATCTCAGCAGCTGGATAAACATAGTTAATCATTCTAAACTGCAGAATTGGCCATTTAAGATACATTTATTTTGAAATACTTATATTTTAGAAAGTCTGAAAATAACTTACTTTTTAATATGTTATTACACTTTTTGTCTCCGATATGTATTCCTCCAATCTTCAGCTCATTTATATTTGAATACGTGAGAGTGTTTTGTATTAATTGTTTTAAAGAAGTTGGGATAGCTCTACACGGAGTTTTAAATTGTCTAAAGGAGCATTTTCCCATGAATTATGTTGAATACATTGTCCAGCTTCATCTAACAAATCATGTAAAATATTCTTTTCATACCACTCTCTTTTAAATACTGTCTTTCTATTTATTGTAATGGTTCTGTTATTCCACAAAGTAAAGTCATGCGGTGTGACATTTTTAAAATCTGGAATTGCTTAGAATTTACAAATCCTACTTTTGTGATCATGTATAAAATATATAACACTGTGCAAGTGGTTTTTGCATACTTTATTAGAAAAATCTTACATATTGTGCCTTTAAAATTATACTTTTTTCCCTCGTAATTGCACGTTTTCATGAAGAAAAAAAAAATTAAAATGCAGGATAAAACATGAGGAAACAGATCGAATTGTGAGTGGAAATTCGAATTTACCCCCTTTTTTTGGCGTTTTTTTCTGTGTGTGACAGAAGCTAGTTGCTAATCTGCCTAACATTAGCTGTACATTTAGCCTCGACAAACAAGTCACAGTTACACTGTCCTAAAGCATCACTTTATTTCACCTCTTGAAGGTTTAAAGCTCAGGGACACGGGCTTGCGCCTATAAAACAGAATTTAGAGATGTCCCAGCACTTTTACGATGTGGACAGATAAACACATCAGCCGCCTTTTATAATGATGTGAATTATAGGCCACGATGAAAGCGCAGCTGTCTTTCTTTTATATATCGGTCTCATTGTTCGTCTCTTAGATGCTTTGCGAAAGACGTTATCATTACTTCTTTGCCAGAAAGACACTTGTAAAATATCCTGCTGTTGTCTCGAGTCCCACTGTATGATATCATGAAGAAACCGCGGTTTATTAGCGATCTGCTCATCCAGAAAGAATTCAGTGTTTCTCTGTTATCACCAAATTCATGCTGAAATCCGTCATCCTCCTAATAAAAGAAACAGACTCAGGTCTTCAGGATTCTGCTGCCTGCAGTATTTTACTTCTGCTCTTGTATTTTCTAAAAAAGTCAACTATTTTCAAGTGAACTCGATCAGTAAGATAGATGCGACTCAGGATTCTTAGATGTGATCTGTATGTGCCATAATGCTGTCTCTTTGTAATGAATTTCCTGGGTTTGTTCAATAAAGCAGTTTGTGAATGCCTGTTTTCTTATGTTTTTGTGGTCGTCCCAGGTAAAAAAAAATAAAGTGTAGGGCCTACTTTAATGCACTAAAAAGTACATTAGGCTAGTAAATACTTATTTTGTATGCTAAATAAAATTGTAAATGTATATATATTACTATAAATACACCACGAAACGATTCATTTAAAATGCGTCATCGTGTTATCAAACATTACTGTGATTAGTTAGAATCTGACGCGCGTTGACAAATGTAACAGGTAACACGTGACATCTGGCGTCTACGTCAACCGCGGTATAATAACGGAAAAAAAAATTATGGTAACTCTTCCCTTGAAAACGCGCTGTTTAGAAATACAATAAAATTATCGCTGACCCAACTCATTGTTTACTTTATTTGTGTGGTTTACGCTCAGCCGCCTGCGCTACGTCATCAGCGCGCGCCGAATTCAACATGGCGGCTGTTGTTTAGTTGTTATTGATCCGCGGTTCCGAATAAAACCACAATCATCGAATCTGGCAGCGTTCTCTCATCTTTGTCCACCATGAGTCATGAGAAGCAAACAGAGGGTCGTAATTTCTTCATGGGCTACGATGACCTGAGCGACAGCAGCAGTGACTCGGACAGTCGTGAGTCCGGTGTGAAGAAACGAAGCGAACCGGAGCCCTCCGGATCTTCTGAAGCGCAGAGCCGCAAACGAGCCGCGGAGCCGCTGCCCAAACCCGACGATCTGTTCCGATCTGTCAGCAAACCCACGTTCCTATACAACCCGCTCAATAAAGTCATCGACTGGGACAGAAGAGCCGTCAAAGCGCCAGAAGAGGTCAGCCTCTCGTTATTATACACTATTTGTTAAAACCGTATGCACCAGAGAAACAAGTGCGTAGTATTATTATTTTGAACTTGCCCCTTTTGTTAAATTCAGTCTTTTAATGACACACAAATACATTAATAAGAGTAAAATGGGTTGTGAATATAGGATATGTTTGTCTGTGAATTGGCCTTGACTCTGTAATGTTTCAGCCTCCAAAAGAGTTTAAGGTGTGGAAGAACAACGCCGTTCCTCCTCCTCAGACGTATGTGACGGAGGAGAAAAAGAAAGGAGCTCCTGATGGGATGGACATGGCCATCAAATGGTCTAATGTGTACGAGGACAACGGAGAAGACGCCCCTCAAGCCCACGGTGGCCCCGCCCAATTCCAGGAGGAGGAGGAGTCACAGCGGCCGGACTCTGGTAAGATCTGTCTGTCTGCGTCTATCATTATGTCTGTCTTGAAGCTGTTGTGAAGTGTCTGTCACTCTTTCTCTCTTCACAGATGACGATGAATCAGAAAAGCAGAAGTTGGCGAAGAAGCGCCGCGTGGAAACGTTCCAGCAGAAGGAGAAGAGGAAGCGGGACATCGGGCAGGCCACATCAGATAAGAACTTTGTGGAAGAGGAGAAACGAATCCTGCGTCAGTGTATCGAGTGACGCTTTTTAATCCCTCCATCTTTAGTCTGGGACCTTTTAAATTATTATTTCAGCTTCACGTCCGTGTGAAGGGGGGTTTCCTTTAATGATGTGTTTGTGTTTTTGGACGTCAGTGTAAGTATGATTTCAAGTGTAAAGTTGTAGCTTATAAGGAACATGAGGTGTCCTGTATATTTCCCATCATTTGTAGCTTCTCAAAAGGATAAACTACTTCTCTCTGAGTCTCTGTGTGTGTAATGTGTGTTTGCACTGATGTTTTACTGTCACTAGGTGGCGACACTCGATAAGATTTGATCCAAAGCGGCTTCGAAAGCTCATAGAAAACCTGCCTTCAGGAAGTTAATGTATATAGTCAAAATATATCTATTTTTAATGCAAAAAATCATTAGGATATTAAGTAAACATTATGTTCCTTGAAGGTATTTTGTGCATTTCCTACCATTTTTATTAGTAATATGTATTGCTTAATTTGGACAAATTTAAAGGTGATTTTCTCATTATTTAAATTTTTTTTTTGCACACTCAGATTCCAAATATTCTAAAATTGTATATATTGTCCAAATATTATCTTAACAAACCATACATCAATGGAAAGTTTTTTTATTCAGCTCGTATACATCTCAATTGTACCCTTATGACTTGTTTTGTGGTCTGGGTCACACACTTTTACACTTTTTTTTTTTTTTTTTTTTATCAATGTAATAGTGTATGATAATATAGAACATACATTACCATAATGAGTAAAGCCATAGTGTTATTTAAAGGTGAATTGAATTTGTTGATGTGTGAATGACTCGTATCTTGTGTAAGCTGTCAGTTGAGTGCGGCTGTGGAACGGATCCGTGTCGTTTTTCTCCCGCGAGTAAGACGTGATCAGAGGGATTCCAGGGAGTTCTGTCGTCTCCTGTGGATGTGAAACAGGTAGAAATGCAGATGATAAGATTCCAGCGTGCAGGTATGTGCCCGGCCTTGTCTCAGACCTCACGCCTGAATGAACATCAGGAGATTCCAGCAGGATTCTCAGTGTTTATAATGCGCTGCGTCTCCACCATCTCAAGTTCAGCACTGAGCTATCATCTAGAACTGTTTTTAATTACTCATTATTGTTAGTTATGCGATACTGTGATTATTTATTATTACAGAGAAACCCAAATTAGTTTATTTTGTAATATTAATAATAAGTTTTTATTTTATGTTTCCTGTTTTCAATGTTTGTTTTTTTTATTGAGATATTTAAATCTACAAAATATTAATTTTACTTATGGAAGACGTTCACTAGCCCTATACCGTTCTATAACATAATATATATTTGTGTTTTATTCATTCATTTTTTTAAATAAAATATATAATTTATATATAATTAATATTTAGAATAGGTTTTTATTTTCTGTTTGCATTTTCATTAAATTAAATCATTCACTTATTATTTTTATTAGTTATTATTTCAGTTATTTTTGGTTTATATTAAATTAATATAAATTAAAAAGCCAAAATAAAAATACATTTAACCTTAAATTAATTTTTTCTTCAGTAACTAAAAAAAAAATCTATTCAGGTTTGTTTTATTTCAGTGAAATATGTTGAAATAAACGTTTACTGACATATAAAAATATTAATTAAACTCATTTTACCTTTTTAACCATTTTAAATGGTTACAATTTTAGTTAAATAATCACCCAAACCCTGATATATCTCAGATAGCATATATGTGCATTTATTTAAGCTTTTATTTATTTATTGTATTTACACATTCATGTCTCGTGTGTGTGTGTGTTATCGTTATTTTACCATCACAAACCCCGCTCACAATTTCTTCTGAAGATGTAAATAAGTTATTAATTGAAGTGTCCTGCTCTGAGCTTTAACATGTTTCCTAGCTGCTGTGTTTACTGCAAACTAAAGTTCCGCTGAATTAGCCCTTGTGGTAAAGCACGGCGATATTTGTGCGTTCAGTGAATGATTGACCCTGTAAATGAGATTCAGGAGCACATTATGAACCGCGACCACAAGCATGCGTCTAAGTGTTTCCACAGAGCCTGACCTGGATTCCAGCGCGCGCTCGCGTCTTCCGGCGGGACTGGAGCTCGTCTCTGAGCGCTGAGATATATGGCCTTCATACATATTCAGAAATGAGCTTTCTGCGGCGTTTGTGTGTCATGAATGGGCTCGGCTGACAGTGTGTGTATTCATTAAAAGCAGAACGGTCGTCACGGTGATCGAGAGGCGGGTGTCCGGACTGCCCGTCACCATAGCAACTTCTAAAACACATTCACGTTGATTGTAGGGCACTAATGTCCACCCTAAGTAGTACGCCATCCAAACACTTTGAGATGCACCCGTGACACTCACACAGTGTAACAAAATGAGTTTCCTTCCCTTTTGCTTTTAGGCTTCATCCAGACACTCATGAAGTGCTGCTGTGAGTGATTAGCGGTGAGCTAATTGTAATCCCTGACACTATATAGTGTAGTAGTAAGCGAGATGATGGACAGATTGAACAGCTTTCGTGAAGTGTGTGGGACAGCACTATTCATCCAGCACAGATGGACGGCCGGAGCAGGAGACTCACAGTCTGACCCTTGGCCCGAGAACCAGCGGGAGGAGAGACCGGTTTAAGACCACAACAAACCACCTCACACCAGACTGACCCCTCTCAGACTGAGAGGATAGTAGGCTGTTATTAGCTGTTATTCCAATTCCATGGTTAAACTATGGCTAGTGTGGCAAAACCATGGTTATTTTGGCTACCGTGCTTTAACAGTAGTAAACAATAGTGTCTTTGGATTTATAGTATAAACTTTTTAATTAGTTCGGAACTGCGAAACACGGATTCAAATCATTTGATGTCGATCGGAACTTCAAAGCGCAGATCTCAAGTCATTTAATTTAGATCAGAACTACGAAACGTGGATAGTGAATCATTGATTTGGATCATAACTTCGAAGCGCGGATCACGTATTAGTTTATTTAGATCATAACTATGAAACGTTGATGGCGAATCATTTGATTCATATCGTAACTACAAAAGTGCGTATGGTGAATCACTTGATTTAGATCGTGTCTTTGAAGCATGGATCACGTATGATATGATGATCAAGTTGATAGTAACTACGAAGTGTAGATGGTGAATCATTTGAAGATCGTATTCAAATCATTTAATTTAGATCGTGACTTTAAAGCGTGGCTCACAATTCATTTATCGTAACTTCAAAGCACAGATCACAAATCATTTAATTTATATCGTAACTTTGAAGCGCGGATCTCGAATCATTTGATTTAGATAGTAGCTTCGAAACGTGGATGGCGAATCACTGGATTTAGATTGTAACTTTGAAGAGCGGATCGCGAATCATTTGATTTATATCGTAACTTTGAAACATGCATCTCGAATCATTTGATTTAGATAGTAGCTTCTAAAAGTGGGTCATAAATCATTTAATTTATATCGTAACTTTGAAACGTGGATGGCGAATCACTGGATTTAGATTGTAACTTTGAAGAGCGGATTGCGAATCACTTGATTTATATCGTAACTTTGAAACGTGCATCTCGAATCATTTGATTTAGATTGTAACTTCGAAGAACGGATTGCGAATCACTTGATTTAAATCGTAACTTCAAAGCGCGGATGGCGAATCACTTGATTTAAATCGTAACTTCGAAATGTGGATCTCGAATAATTTTATCTATATTGTAACTTTGAAGAGCGGATCGCGAATTACTTGATTTATATCGTAACTTTGACACATGCATCTCGAATCATTTGATTTAGATTGTAACTTAAAAAGTGCGGATGGCGAATCATTTGATTTATATCATAACTTTGAAGAGTGGATCGCGAATCACTTGATTTATATCGTAACTTCAAAGCGTGGATGGCAAATCATTTGATTTATATCCTAACTTCGAAGAACGGATCGCAAATCACTTGATTTAGATTGTAACTGCGAAACATGCATCTCGAATCACTTGATTTAGATCGTAACTTGGAAGAACGGATTGCAAATCACTTGATTTAAATCGTAACTTCGAAATGTGGATCTCGAATCATTTGATTTAGATCGTAATTTCGAAGAACGGATTGCGAATCACTTGATTCAAATCGTAACTTCGAAATGTGGATCTCGAATCATTTTATTTATATTGTAACTTTGAAGAGCGGATCGGGAATTACATGATTTATATCGTAACTTTGAAACGTGCATCTCGAATCATTTGATTTAGATCGTAACTTCGAAGAACGGTTTGCGAATAACTTGATTTAAATCGTAACTTCGAAGAACGGATTGCGAATCACTTGATTCAAATCGTAACTTCGAAATGTGGATCTCGAATCATTTTATCTATATTGTAACTTTGAAGAGCGGATCGCGAATTACTTGATTTATATCGTATCTTCGAAACATGCATCTCGAATCACTTGATTTAGATCGTAACTTCGAAACGCTGGATCTCGAATCATTTGATTTAGATTGTAACTTAAAAAGCACGGATTGCGAATCATTTGATTTATATCGTAACTTCGAAGTGCGGATCTCAAATCCTTTGATTTAGAGCGTAACTTCGAAGCGTGGATCTTGAATCTTCACCTGACTGTGGTGTATAAAGGGATTTTTGCACGGGTTCTTGTGTGCGCATGGTTTTATAAGTCTGAAAATTTTTGTGCATACTTGAAATCTAGTTTGTGAGCGTACGCACACTTTTAAGATGAAATACTGAGAGTTTTATAAGGTCCCCGGACTTTGGATTGCATTTTTTTTTTCAGATATTTTTTAAACAGTACAAAACATTACAGTACAGTTATAAACACAAAACAAATAAAAAAGAAAGTATACACAGATACAACTCTCTTAAGAAAATCAACTGTTTGTATTTTGGTGTGTGAGTGTTCTGATTAAAAAATGCCTGGCAATTCGTTAAATGTCTGAATGCCGCAGCTCTGCACAAAGGCAGTAAAGTGAGTAATCAGCTGAGAGTGTCCCACAGCAGACGGCAGAGCGGTCCCGGCTAATTTACGTCCTGAGAAAGGGGTGCGGATCGCCCCCATAAATTGTGTCGCTGGGGTGCAAGAGACTCAAAGACACTGCAAAGAGCCCAAAACAATGAGGAGGGAGTCTCAGTGAGCGCAGACAGCTGCACGACTGCACACACGCGCATCTCTATCAATACAGCTCGAGAAACAGATGTTCCTCTTCACTAACACTGAGAGAGAGAGAGACTAGATGATGCACACCCCTCAGCAAATCTTTCTTGCTGTCAAAGTCTACAGTTATGCAATAAAAAAAATATTTTTTAATTTAATATTATATTTAATATTTTATATATTTTAAATTTCCAATGCATTGTATAATTGTGTTGTATTATATTTTATTAAAATTTATTATTTTCATAAATAAATGATTGTAATATAATAAAAAATTATGCAGATTTCAATGCAAAAGTCCATTCAAAGCCAAAAAACCCTCAAGTAAAATTTAGAAATTAAGAAATTTTTTTCTATTTTTAAATTGAAACAAAAATGTCAACTGTTTTATTTTAGCGAGCTGTAAAAGCAACATGTCTTACATGAACATTTAAAATGAAAAATAAAGTAAAATGAAATGTAATTAAAAGCAACTAATAAAAATTACAAATGCACACAGCAGCATAAAAAGAAAAATTTAAATTAAAAATATAATAAAACATTTTAAAAACAATTTTTTTAATAAACATAAATAAGAACTACAGAAATCAAACAAGCAATGTTAAATAATAGAAGATATGCTTGTGGCGTATTAGTTTTAATCTTTTAGCTAGTTGACACATCATTTTAAATCAACTTCACTTACGCTGTTTTTACATTTCAATGCAAACAAACAAACATGAACAGGTGTTGCATTCAGAATGTGATGAAGTATGTCATGTTTTTCTCCGGTGATATGTCGTGGCTGGTTTGGGCATCTCTGTTGTCATGTTTTTGAATGTATAAAGTTCACAATGTTAATAAACTGATGTGATTTCCTCCTGCAGATCTGTGTCTGATCTGACAACACACTCACAACGCTAAAGAAACTACAGTAAATGAGTGCTAGAGGTAAGTAAACACACACACACACACTTGTTTTTCACTGCGTGTGTTTCTGCTGCAGGCTGCGACACGCTGCGGCACGGATGCTCAGACAAGACAGGCATGCGCTGTGTGTGTGTGTGTGTGTGTGTGTTCAGGGGGCTTTCAGTTGTTTTTCTGATAAATTTCCCTGATTTCATAACTGAACGTCTTAATCTGTCTCCTCGATCTGCCACAGCAAAATGTTCTTTATTAAGATGCACAGAATGCGAGGTGCATGATGGGACAGGCTACAGCATTGATTAAAATGATCCGCTTTAAATGCAGCACACATAAAAAAACAGAGATGATGCTACTTGTGGTCAAAGCTTATATATGTGTGTGTGTGTATTTAATAGTTAATATTATTTTAATATTATTTATAGTGTATATTGTATTTATAAATGTAAATGTAAATTATATTTAAAATGTTTTTACAATTGAAATATTGTATTAGAATGTGAAATATTAACATAAATGATTTGTATATTAATTATAAATTAAATTATTTTATTTTAAAGTATTTACGATTTTAAGTCCCTTTTTTTTAAATATATTACACACACATTAATTATGTTAAAAATTGCGTTATTGGCATGACCGCAAACATACAATATTGCCAAAGCTTAAAACTAAATATAAACTTTAGTTTTTTTGTGAATTTATTTTAATGAATGCATATTAAAGATTTGACTGTTCTGTATCCAAACACAAAGATTTCTGTATTCATAAGGCTGCAGACATGATGTGATATGAATGTATTATTTGATTTATTGAGGTAACTGATTGATGATGTGGTTATGAATAGGGGATTAACAATCAAATAACTCCTCAGATGTTGTTTGCTTCTCTTGGCTCTCTCTGTCGGATGTTTGTGGAATCTGAAAGAAAAGCATGCGTCAGTGTTTTAATCGCAGGATCTCTGAAGGAAGAGATGAAGTGATTTGCCGGTTAGAAACTGTCTTTCAGAACAAAATTCCCGATTATTCCCAGAAGCCGGAGGCTGCCGGGACATGCAGGTGTGTTGATGGCATCTCTGCGTGCTTCGGTCCGTCTCAGACGTGCGCTGACAAGTTTGTAAACAAGAAGGCCGGAATATGAATGAGAGACACTTTCTTTCCCCTGCAGAGCACAGAGGCTGTCATTCCTCTGATGATGATCCCATTCAGACATAATCAGCCTATTAGTCCCAATCAGTGTTGAGCTGTAATCTGTTTAAACAGGCCTGATCGTTACCTGTAATATAAACCCATCGCCAGCTCATCCAATATGCTCCACTCATAAATTAATGCTGTCGCTACGGCAACAACATCAAAATTAAGTCTAAAAGTCTTAATCATAATTGAATTTGTAACAATTCTACAAACATAAAATTCAAATCTATTTTAGGTAACTTTCATATAAATATTACATAATGCTGACAACATCATTCCTGCACGACAGCCAGACTATTTTATCTATTATTAATTATATTTTTATATAATATAGTGATATTATATATTTATATTGTGACTCATTTACACAGCAGGGTGAGTTTGGGTCTAATCTATTTCATATATGCATTGTATTTAATATAATAATTTACTGTTTTTATATTATAGTATAGTATATTAAAAAATATAGTCATACTCATCTTTCAATATAAACATTTTAAAGATATGATATATTCTTTATATGTTCATATAAAAATAAAAGTTTGTGTGTGTGTATATATATATATATATAAGATAAAACAAATAAAAGTATAATGATGTATTATAAAAATTTTAATGTACTATAAATATAGCAAATTTATATTTGATAATCATAAACATTTTTATATATAATTTAAAAATATAGCTACATATATACTATCAAAATTCTAAAATTGTTTACATAATATATAGAGAGCTTTTTATTAATTAATTTAACATTTTTTAAGTATTATGTAAGTAGTTTGTACTACCAGTACATGCAAGTGTTCTGGTACGGAGTAGCGTGCACTGCATTCTTGCGAGCCTAGTTATTTGAGTGAATACTTACATTGAGTAGCCGCAGAGCTGCTGGCTGCATGCGGAGTTTGTTTGAGCTCCGCCTCTAAACCTTTAACCCCCACAGAAACTATCTGAACTATTTGAACACACACACAGAGAGAGAGAGAGAGAGAGAGAATGTGTGTGCGTATGTGATTTGATTTCAGTGGATCATGGAGCAGCGCTCTGACCGCGGTGTGTCGGAGTCTCCTGGCCGCACGGATGCGCTTCTAACACGGCTACTTTTGCTCCGGAGCGCCGCTGAACGGAACTAAACCTGGAGGATCGGATCGGTACCGATGGCTGATCCTCTGCGGAGGACAATTCTAGCCAAACTAAGGGGCAAGAAACCCAAAGGGAAAGACGCGAGCACCGCGAACCGGCCGAGAGAAGGTAAAGAAAAAGTTTCTCAGACGCAAACAGAGAGCAATCTCATATCAAACGCAATGAGGGCTGAGCAGGGCTGTGCGAACGCGGATCCGGTTCCCCGGTGCTCCGGGGGTCCCGCTGATCAAAGCGAACGCACCGAGCTGAAGCGCTTCCACACGCCGCGGGTCCGCGGAGACTCGATCGGCTTCGGCGGCTGCGATTTAAGACCCAAACGAGAGGCTTTGAAGCTAACAGATGGTCAAGATCTAAAGAATAAAGAGCCAAATGTTACATTACTCGAGCAAAAGGCTGAGAAAAACATTACGGGCGACTTTAGAAGCCCACAACCTCAAGTGTTTGATTATATAGACGCGGAAAGCGATCTAATTCAGGTTATAGAGAGTTCGCTGGAGTATCATGGAGATTTTAGGATGCCCGCGTTACAAAGTCCGACTTTTTTCCCCACTGATCTGGAAATAACATTGGCCCCCGGGCTGAGAGACGGGGCCCCTCGACACCACTCAGTCGACAGTGAGGATGACGATTATTATGATAACCAGATTCTGCCCTTTTATGAGTCGTACACTCAAAATAAAAATATCGGTGAGGCGTCGGGGTCTAACAAAACCGCACAAGAAACAGACCGACTGAAGTCTCAACTAAAAGAGGCGTATTATTTGCTAATAAACACCATGCATAACATCAGTTTTGACGGTCAGGTTGAAGATAACGGATTTGTGGATCAGGCCAGTAGCGCAAGTCAATCCAACGATAGCGTTAGCACAGGAAGCGACGCGTCGGAAGAACGACGCAATGATTCGGATTCGCCACTGTTTGCGTTTATTGGACGATGCGCGGTGGGTTTGACGGGGTCTTCGCAAAGCCGAAGCTTGCAGAATATTCGCAACTCAAATCCCAAACCGAAGCTCCAGCGGTCGGTGAGTGATAGCAAGGTAAAGTACTCACCAAATCGCGAGGAAGAGCCGCAACCCCCAGTCGCATGCGTGGCGCAAATGGCGAACCCTATGGAAACTCTACCGATGCCTGTTTCGACGCCACAATCCTGCCACGATGCAGCGGTGCCCAAACATCCCGGAGTCACCGTCAACAAGATGCAGGAGTGGATGCAGAAAGGTCGCGTGCTCTCATCCGAAATGAAGCAGAGGATCGCCGGTTCTTCGCTGAGAGCCAATCACGCGAGGCCAAAAACTGCGCGACAGCAGACAGGTATGGATGCCCGCTGTCGTGGAGGACCGTCTCATTCATCTCACAATCTCCTGTGGAAAACGCTGGGAGAGCTTCTGGGTGTCTTTTAACCGGTGCCGGGGTTTTTCCCTCCTCTTCCTTCATGACTAAAGCCCGTTCACACCAAGAGCAATAACCACGCTAGTCAACATCTGAAACATTTCATCAAAGCTGTCCTCATAACTATGATTTACCTTCCAAATGATCCACATCCAATGTTAACTAAAAAAAGATACATATATTAGCAAACATGCTCGTTATAGCAAGATGGATTCTGATTGGCTGTCATTATAGTTGTGGCGTGCACTGTCCTATCCTTTAATATTGAGAAAAATGTTGATATCGTTATTGTCCTTGGCGTGATTGGGCTTTAATGGCGTTTCACGTAACACGTTTGGCAGGAGCGTGCCGGATGCTCGATTGGTTCCTCTCCACTAACACACTCACTCTCTGAATAATTCATTTCATGCTCGTCGTCATGGTGATGGTGGTGGTTTTGTGCCGATGTTAATTGCGAATGTTTATTGTGTTGAGATGCTGGTAGCCTGATAAGACGTGAGCCGGCAGATGGTTGGGTTATCAGTGTGTTTTAAAGGTCACTCGTCCGCTGGCAAGTGTGTATCCAAAAAAAAAACAAGTGCTTGACAGCCTTCTTGTATCATGAAACCAACAGGAATCATTTAAACCACAAATCTGAATGCAGATTTCATGCAAGTTTGTGTGTGGAGCAGTAACTCCTTTTAGGTGTCTTGCATGTAAACAAATGTTTTCGATAGATGAACTTTAAAACGCATGCTTCAGATGCACTTTATAGTCATGCTTTTAAGGAAGGGATGTAGTAACGTTAAAGATCAAAAGCTTTGTAAATCGGTTTCCAGGTCAGATTTAGGGATGAACCTTTAACGCAAGCAGAGCTCATCTCGTGTGTTTAATGCGGCCTTTTCAATGTGGAGTTCAGACCGAACGCTCTTTGCTGCCGATTCAGAGGAAGTGGAAGTCTTAGATAGAAATAGTGCACCCAAGATTAGGATGAGTTTGTTTCTCGGATCAGATTTGGAGAAATGCAGCGTTGCATCACTTGCTCATCAATGGAAGTGAATGGGTGCCGTCAAAAGGAGAGTCTAAACAACAATCCACAGTCCATCAGTTAACATCTGGAGAAGACAAAAACTGAAACAAGTGCATTATTAAGATAAGGGTTTGTTTAAGTTTAGTCCGTAATCCATTATAACTCTTGGAGGAAGCTTTATTATGAATTATGCACACGTATTCTGGATTAGTTTCAGCTTTTGTCTTCTCCAAATGTTGGACTGTGGATTATTGTGGTGTTTTAATAGACTCTCATTCTGACGGCACCCATTCACTTCAGAGCATCCGTTGGTATGCAAGTGATTGTGTTTTTTTTTTATGCACTGTGCGTTTCCTAAGAATAGAACTCATGACTTTAGGCACTGCCAGTGCATTTTCATGGACTGTAGCCAGGAAGTGCGTTTGTTTTCGAGAAGACACCTGTTGACACACACACACACACTTACACGCAGAACTGGCTACACGCCGGTACACATTAACACTGTGCGTGTGTCTCCCCGCCAACATTACGCTTAACAATTTTGCACCAAAAAAATGTATGTGCTGATGAGCCGGTGGTGTTTGTTTTGAGCCGGAGGGAGCTGTTCTCGAGTGAATTCCCGTCCCATGGAAACGCGGAGCCCCAGGGAGGGAATATTTGGAATGCCAAGGCCGTCGTTTCACTTGTTTGCTCTCTGTTCCTGAGGGCTTGAACGCAGGCGCAGGGGATTAGAAAAGAGACATTACACGTTCGTTAAGGTAGGATTAGTCCGTCCTGTTATCCACAGTTTATTTTAATCTTAGGTGTCCGAGGTTTGAATGAGTCCACTCGACTTATTTTAGTAGCATTTGTGCTGATCTGTTTAGATAGCCTGCTTTATTTTAGGAAAATGCTGGTTAATCTCACAAACCTTTAAGAACATGTTCATGTTTTTGTTATTTGCATTGTGACATTATTTTATAATGTTGTGTAATGTGACATATATATATCTATAAACAAAATTTTTTTTGATAATTAAGCATGAATTTTAATGAATCACTGAAAATATTTTATATAATAGTTTGAAGAAAAATATTATAAATTATACTTTATTTAAATTTATTTACAAGTATACATTTCATATAAATATTAGTAAAATTGTACAAAAATTCCCAACTACGATAATACATATAATTTATGCTAGAATCGATGCTGATTTTAATTATAAACAAATCATTATTCCCATTTATGGTGCTCTTTACTGTTGCTGTATTTTAAACAAACAAAAGTATAATTACCATATTTCACCTTTTTTAAGAAAACACCTTTTTATCACATCTGTATCCTTATTATTATTTGCATTGTGTCGTTAATATTTCACAATTCTACATTAATTTGCCCCCTCCTACATTTTAATTACCAAAAGTATTGTTTTTAATGTTTGAAGAAAATAAATATATATATATTACATTTTAAAAAATTATATATATATATATTAGTGCTGGGCAATGATTAATCGCGATTAATCGCATCCAAAATAAAAGTTTTTCT
>JAUCMS010000030.1:110202-128824 GCA_032357445.1 Enteromius radiatus | reverse complement strand
TCTCATGACGCGAATTCGCGTCTGTTGTACACGCGAATGAAGCGAGTAAACTCAAAATGTTCACGCGTCTAACTACGTGCGAATAGCGCGATTTATTCACGCAATTCGCGTCCGGTGTGAACGTACCATTACACCTTGGGTGTATGATTTGCTCGTTTCCAAATGTGCATGTTTATATCATGTAACATTTATTATTTGTGCAGCTTCCACCAATTAGGTATCTTGCTTCCAAATCACTGATACTTTTTGGAAAGAATTTGTCTTGAAACCTTGAAGCATCTATCAACTAATCCAAATGAGGAATTTAATAAGCATGTGGTGTAAGATTCACTTAAAACATATACCAACAAATGGGATTGACTTCATCTAAGGGTCAGCTAAAACCTGGTCAGTGTACTAATTAAACCTCCCTCTTTCATTCCACAGATCCTTCAGAGCAGTCCACTGGTGGACTTTCTCCCTCTTCTAGTCCTTACCCAGCTAAAAGGAGCACTACTATCAACTGGTCTTTTCCTGATAAAATCAAGTCACCACGGACTGTCCGGAAACTCTCTATGAAGATGAAGAAACTGCCTGATCTGAGTCGGAAGCTTAGTGTTAAAGGGAACCCATCTAGCAATGTGGCCATCAGCAACACCCAAACAGAACCCAGGGCTCACTCACCAAGAGCCAATGGGATGGCAGAGCTGGGCCAGTCCCAATCCAGACTGTCCCCGGCAGGTGTGACGAATGCATTGGCGAGCGGTAATGTGATTTGGAGGTACCATTTGGACAGTAGTGTCTCATCGCAGCACAACTTCGATAAGAGAAGGAGCAACAGCGCTGGCGTTCCCAAATCGGCAAGTAAGGGAGGTTACCTAAGTGATGGAGACTCGCCCGAACTTGTCGCCAAGTCAGGAAAGCACGGACACTCAGAAAGAAAGAACGGTAAAGCCCGGGACAGGGATCCCAATGGGAACAGCGGAAGTCCGAGGCTCCCTGGCACGGAGCTGGATATCGACGCCTTCCGTTCATATAGTTTCTCGGAGCAGCCAAAGTGCCTAACATACATCTCTGGACTAATGAGTCTACACTTCTATGGCGCAGAGGACCTGAAGCCACCGCGGGTTGATTCCCGCGACGTCTACTGCGCCATCCAGGTGGACTCTGTCAACAAAGCTCGCACGGCCTTGCTGACCTGTCGGACAGCCTTTTTGGACATGGACCACACCTTCAACATTGAGTTGGAGAACGCTCAGCACCTCAAACTTGTCGTTTTCAGTTGGGAGTCCACACCACGAAGGAACAGGGTGTGCTGCCATGGAACAGTGGTTCTCCCGGCCTTGTTTCGTGTGTGTAAGACGCACCAGCTTGCGGTCCGCCTGGAACCACGTGGAATGATCTACGTGAAGCTGAGCCTCATGGAGCAGAGGCAGAACTCTCTTGATGGCCAGGAGGGGGATCACGAAATGCAGGTGTTTGGCATAGAGGCTCAGCGCGTGGTGGAACGGGAAGCTTCTGGATTAATGGTTCCACTCCTCATCGAGAAATGCATCTCTGAGATCGAGAGAAGGGGTTGTCAGGTGAGTGACTGGAACTGATCTTTATGGTTTTTTAACTTAAGTGCAGTTACAAGCTAAAGAGTGCCACACTGTAGCAACTTCAAAATAGTCCTAGACAAGCTTGATACATTGACTTTTTTTGAAGTGTCACACTGGTTCACCTTCAACAGAGTCTTAGAAGAGATTGAGATGTTGACTTTTCTTACGATTGCCAGACTGTAACACCTTCAAAAGAGTCCTAGAAGAGTTTGAGATGTTGAATTTTTAAGATTGTCACACTGTAGCACCTTCAAAAAAGTCTTAGATAAGTTTGAGACAGTAACTCTCTGAAGAGTGTAACACCAGTCACTTTCAAGAGAGTCCTAGAAGAGTTTGAGACATTGTCACATTGGTTTACCTTAAAAAGAGTCCGGGATGTGTTTGTGACATTGTCTGATTGTTTTGATAAGTGACACAATGGTTCACCTTCAAAAGACTCCTAGAAGAGTTTGAGATGTTGAATTTTTAAGATTGTCACACTGTAACACCTTCAAAAGAGTCCTAGAAGAGTTTGAGACATTGACTTTCTGAAGAGTGTCACATTGGTTCACCTTCAAAAGAGTGCTAAATAAGTTTATTTTTCAGTTGTAAAAGATCTCACTAGTTGCCCAGAAATGACACATTATCCTTAAAGTGTATTTCCATGGCTATGGAATTTCCATTTCCATGGCCTGTTCAGTCTACAGGCCCAAAAGTGGTCAGAATACACTCATATGCGAGCAGTGTGAACAGCACAAACCATGTGGAATCTGATCTTTCCAATTCTGGTTTGGGCCACTTCCATGTTTCATCCGAAGTCCAAAGTTTTGCAATGCAACCTTAGTCGGAAAAGTCATATCAGGATTCATGGTACTTTTTTAGGTCTCTTTGGATGACGTCTGTCAATCTAAAGGTTTCATGTACCAATAGTAGGTTAATATGGAAGCGTAAGTATTATTATAACAGCTCTCCAAATGCAAAACTAGGAGGAAAACTATACGCTTTTATATCTCCTCTTACTTGTCAGGCTTCCATGCCACATTACTTCATAAATAAATGTTTAAATGCTAACATCAGTGGCCTCCATGTATCTCTGTATGACTGCTTGCTTCATGCCACCTGGGTCATTTCAGGACCGTTACCAGTTTACACTTGAATCTGCTATTGGACACACTTACAGTACAGAATGATGTGAATCTGAGCAATAAATCAAAACTGAGCACCAAGGCGAACGTAGCACATGAGTCTCTTCTGTCATTTAAAGTGAGCTCACCAACCGTTCTAAATGGACATTACACACTCACACAAACAAGCTTAGCAAGGCCTCTTCGGTGGTTTGTGTGCACAGGCATATTGCCAAAATCCTAGCCATTCATCTCCGTTATACACACACACACACACAATCTGTCTCTGTTACAGTGTCACCCAGAGTTTAATGCTGTTCTCGTCCATTCATCCCAACAAGTGTGTCTGCCGTCAACCCAAAAAACAACTCCGACTGCTGTTCTCAGATCAGATTCACCGCTGTCGCTCAATACTCACACATAGAAGATCTGATTCTAGATCAGCTGAGAAAGACTTTCAGCCCCTATCGACGGGGGAACAAAGCTTGTAGGTCCTTTGGGAAGTTCTGCTGGGATTAAGAGGGTGTTTCTCTCAATACGTCTTAAGTTATTTTTTACCTCTGTGGAGTGCTGTTGGCCTCCTGCAGCTCAAGCCCATATATCAAATTTAGCATGGTTACTGAATACAATTTATTTATGCATGTATTTGCATTGTTCATGCATTAATACCCTGGAGTGCAGCAAACTTGTTATATACAATGATTATTGCTTGCATGCTGTTGAATACTATGTTAAGCTGAAAGCTCATTTTCTTTTATTTGTGCATTTATGTTTTTTTTAGGTTTATGCTACATACTGTGCAGTATGTAAGTGCTGTTAGCCTCCAAACAAACTACAATACCAAAACTAAGATTTTTCAGAAGCTCTAGTCTGTGGTATTCCTGGTACCAGGGATGCACAAATGTGCAATTATTGTATTTATTTTTGAGATGATAATTGGATGCTTCTTGCCAATGTAAATATTCTTGATCACGTGACAGCAACAGTAATTATGTACTGTATACTGCAGTGTATACTGCGGAATTTGCAGTAGCCTAGCCTAGTGGTTGTTATATATTGTTGTGCATTCAGTTCACCGAATGAGTAGTTTTCTAGTGTTCTTGAAATAAGTGAACTTGGTTTAAGGTCAGAGCTTATCCGCTCACTGTCTGGAGTTCCTGCTAAAGCCTGAAGTCAGTATAGTTTGTCTTAAGAAAGCACGATATACACAGCTCACGGAAGCTAAAGGAATGTTTCTTCTGAACTATGGCCGCAGGAAAACCACCGACCTGGATGGGTAAATGATTAGCTGTGTGCCGTGAGGGTTTTTCCACAGCCCTTTTTGCTTGTTTAAAGGAGTAGTTTACCAAAGAAGTCAACATATTCATTATAAAAAAAATTCTGTCTTTCACACGACAAAGTTGTTGGTGAATTATTCCTTTGAACTCTAAAACATACTTTCCGTGCCTTTAAAGTGCCTTTATTTTTACGAATTAGCCTGTGACCTCTAAAGTTTGACCTACTGAAGAGCAGCTCCAGAAGCCAAGCGGTGTGTGGAGACGTTTGGCTCGTGCCCAAATGAAGAATTCCTCTTTGGGTTTAATGCACATCACGTTAGAGGCAGCGTGGAATCACATAAGAAGCTAAATCTGAAGACCAGGATGTGTTCTTTACCAGGGGAAGAAAGGAGGAAGGTTTTAGTGGATTCAGGAAACTCTTCAGCTGTTTTTAACAAGACTGTGGTCAAGCTATTATTTCCTCTGGGTGACATTTTTAGAGACACACACGCGCGCGCACACACACATACACGCCACTGGTCTGAATCAAGCTCGGCAGTGAATCTCTTGTGTTTATTGGAGCCTGTGCTAATAAATCATTGCAGAATGTGCTAGGTTGTGTTTGAGATGAAACACTAGCTTACTACCGTCCAAATTGTGTGCGTATGTGGGTAGTTGGCAAGTAAACATTTGGCCATATATCCTATGCTGTGACAGCAAAAATGTAGAAAAAACCTTATAATAAAAATAATCATTTGTAGAGTTACAAACCGAATGAGAGAGGTTTATCCTCAATGTTAGAGTTTTTTTTTTATTTATTACACTTTTATGTGACGCCATATAGGAAACATTAATACGTCAACTACTCGTAAACTGTATATTAAATTATGATGTTTTGCATTTGTTTATTTTTCCATTTATTTATGCATATATGTATTTTTTTGCATTTATTGATGCATTTGTTTATTTAGCCTTTATGCATTTATACATTTGATACATTTTTCTTTTTTTTCAATATTGTATAGATACTCGGGCTCATTCATCAAGTCGAGCACAGTGCATTGTGGGATACAGTGTTTTTTTTTTGTTATTTAATGCACATATTAGCGGAATTAGCAGGGCATTACAGATGTTTAGCACTGCACAGCATTCATGGTAGTATAGTATAGGAAAATACTTGATTATGTAATGCAGCAAGTCATGAACCAGTAAAAATGCTAAAAAGTAAGATTTATTTGAAATGATGGCTGGATGTTATTTTACTGAATATAACTGAAACAGTGTTGTTATGTCACAATAATGCTTATTTAATTGAAAAGAAACGCAGTAGGATGCGTTAGGGTGCTGGATCTGATTGGCTGCCTCTGTGAATGAATGTGTTGAGTTGTGAAGCTGTTTGTGAGCTGGGCCGGATCCAAGCCGGATCTCTCCAGACCTGAAGTCTTTCCGACAGCCAACAGGAAATGTTTTTCAAGAATTGGATAATAAGGAGATGTGCTTCTACGTGCAAGCTGTCATATTTCACATCTTGTGCAACACAGACAAGGCTTAAGTTAAAGGCCTTTGCTAACCTGTCTTGCATCAGTGCTGCGCTAATATTGACACGCAGACGGAGATTCATTTATCTCCAACTAGGATCCACATTATCTTTTACTTCTTAGACTTTTAACCAAAGATGAATAGGATATTTTAGCCAATATTTCCATCTGATTTTGCATGATTTTTATTCAAATAAAAATTATTATTAATTTATTTTATTTTTTAAATTGTAATGTATTAATTTATTATTAGTAGTAGTACTAGTAGTAGTATATTGTCATAACAACATACATATAAAAATGTTATTAAAAATAGTATCTCAATAATAATAATAATAATAGCTGCAGATGAATACATTTTAATAATAAAATTAAAAATAGCATAATTCTTCTTATTATTATTATTATGGTTGTGTTTTAACCATTTATATTTTGTAAGTAATAAATTATTATTTTGAGTATTATTTATTATTATTACTATTGTATTTTTTTTTTAAATATGCACAATGTTTCTCATTCAAGAATAAAAATGTGGACACATGATTAAATAAAATAATTAAAACACATGCTATTATTGCTATAATAATAATAATTATTATTATTTAGTATTATGTTTGATGATGATGTTTATGAATATTTTATTATTGCTGTTATGTTTTAATAAAATGTGCAGCATACAGATGTGCATACAAATGATTAAAACAATTCTCAATAGTAATAATACTCAGAAATTGTTAATTGCATAAAATATTATTATTGTAACTATGTTAATTATCATTATTGTACTTTATTAATAAAAAAAAGTATCTTTCCTGCAGTCTCTATATATAAGTGTGTGTGTGTGTGTGTGTGTGTGATTGACAGGTGGTGGGTCTGTATCGTCTGTGTGGTTCGGCTGCGGTGAAGAAGGAGCTGCGGGAAGCGTTTGAGAGAGACAGTCACGCCGTCGAGCTCTCGGAAAACAACTACCCAGATATTAACGTCATTACAGGTACTGCATATCAACACACACACACACACACACACACTGAGATTCATACTCAACTAAAACTTTCACTTGAAGCCTACTTTACGGTGATTAAAATATCTGAATGAACCTGTGTGTGTGTGTGTGTGTGAGTCTGTGTCATACGGCCTTTGTGAATGAGATTAACCAGAGGTCAGAGGTCAGCAGAAAGCTTGCAAAACACAGACAGTAACAAGGCCAGCAGCCTCTTTGTGCTCAGCTCTATCACAAAACACACACACACACAAGGAACAGAGTCCAATGTACATGTGTAAGATTTGGCGGGAAAACTGAGGTCAGTGTTGTAATGAGGACTAAAGCTGTGCAGTGTGTTACACGTGACTGTTCATCATGTGTTTTGGGTTAGTAAGGTTTGATTTTTGTTTGTTTTTTAAGAAAAGCATACTTTTATTCATCAAGAATGGATACAAAAGTGCCAATAAAGACATCATTTTATCATTTTTAAAAATATAGATATTTTAAGTAAACGCTGTTCTTTTGAGCTTTCTATTCATCTGTGGATCCTGAAAAATACAATGCATCTCGGTTTCCACAAAAAATATTGAGCAGCACTGTTTTCAGCATCGCTAATAATCAGAAGTGTGTGTGTCGAGCAGTAGATCAGTATATTATTCTGATTTCTGAAGATCATGTGACACTGAAGACTGGAGGAATGATGCTGAAAATACAGAAATACATCACACTTTAACACACACTCACACAGAAAACAGCTGGTATAAATTGTAATAATATTTCAGATTTTTACTGTATATTTGAGCAGCTGTATGTATTTAATCTCATTTGTGTGTTAAACACACTGAGGCTTCTGTGTTGTATTTCACACTGTGTGTGTGTGTGTGTGTGTGTGTGTGTTGATACCCGCTGTGTAAAGTTGCATGAGCAGGTGGTGTTTTGTTTGCCTTTTAAACCAACATGTGGCTCAAAGTCCCATCATGCACCTGGCCACCAGCCAACCAATCAGCTTCAGAGTTAGAATAACCTATTCTTCATCTACCACTATATTTGTGTGTGTTTAATTCTTCATATTTAATATAAATGTCATTTCTATATATATTCTGGAGGACTGAAGTCAGTTCATCAGTCCTGTTATCCACATGCTGTTCCCTTCCCCCATCCACTGTGTGTGTGTGTGTGTGTCACACACCATGAAAAGACAGGCAAAGTCATTAACAAGTGTGTGTCTTTGTGTGTGAACTCGCACAGATGGTGTTTGACTCACAGCTGTGAGATTAAATGAACTCTCAAACACCACACACACACACACACACACACGTGTTTGAATACAGAAAAAATAGACAGTGTGTGTGTGTGTGTGTGTGTGAGAATATTCCTGTCTGTTTTCTTTAGTCACCCGTGACATTCTGCTGTCACATACACTTCCCAGGTCAGAGGTCACGTCTGACTGAATTAGTACAGTCTGTTAATAGGCATGTGAAAAACTGTCAGCAGCTTCTGTAAGATGTTTTAATGTTTTTTGAGTCTCTTCTGCTCACAGAGGCTACATTTATTTGATAAAAAATACAGTAAAATGATCAAATATTTGTATGATTTATACCAGCTGTTTTCTGTGTGAATATGTATTAAAGTGTCATTTATTTCTGTGAACAAAGCTGTATTTTCAGCATCATTCCTCCAGTCTTCAGTGTCACATGATCTTCAGAAATCATGATAATATACTGATTTACTGCTCAATACACATTTCTGATTATTAGCAGTGCTGAACACAGTCGTTGTCTGTGACACAATCACAGTCCTGTCTCTTTGGGGTCAGTTTAAAGCGTCTCTGATGAATACGGGGCTGTGTTTTAACGTCTCAGTTGCTCAGGTGTGAATTTGTTCGCTCTCTCTTTGTTTCTGACTAACCTCAACATTCCGGGCCAAGCTCCAACACTTCCACAAAAACACAACAATAGCTCTTCCTCTGATCCCAGGCTTTTAGAGTGGGAACCAGTCCAGCCAATCAGAGCCCTGCAGAAAGCTGATATTTCTTTTCATTGGTCAGTTAGTATAATCTCACTAAATTAGCAGATCTTAGACTTAAAGTGACTAATTACATTTCTGTTAATGGACAAGAATGTTTAACAGACTCCCAGAAGAATAAAACACAAAACATTGGTCTGTTTTATAGACTGGCCTGATATAGCAACAACTGGCTCAACCAATGGTGTGAGCTTGGGGGCGGGACTATCTGTTTGACTGACCAATAGCAGACTGTCACTACCTCAAAATCTTCCCATAAGCGCATAAATGATAGTTCATCACTCTGTAAAATCACTTCTTAGCTCGTTGTCTTTTAGATGCTACAGAACCCTTAAAAACCTTCCATATAGTTTTTGTATAAATATTTAGGTCATCGTGTTAAAATATTTTGTTTCTGTTGTTACATTTCTTTTTTCTTTGCATTATTATAGTACTAGTATAGCAATAATCAAAAAACACCTTAATGTTAAATGCACTGTTTATTTTCTTTATTATTTGTTTAACTTTTATTATTTACCTTTTTACATTTTTTTATGTATTATAATATTTTTACATGTATTTTACTAAATGTTTCACTTTTAATTTTTGATTTACAAATTTATTTTAATATTTTTCTTAAATCTATTATTTATTAATTTTAATGTTTTATTAATCTTATATGCATTATTATATTAATTTATTAGTGCATTTTTACATATTAACGTGCATTATTGTGTTATTACATTATTACATTTTTAAATTTATATTTTGCATTTAGTATTTTAAATTCATTTTAATTATTTAAGTAATTGTTTATATATATATGTATATTTGTGTGTATAGTAGATATGTACCGTTTTATTTATTTTTTTAATCCATTCTTTGTTTATTTGAAAACATTTTAGCATTTCTTTTGAATTATTTTTATTTTGTATTTTATATTTGCTTATTTTAATACATTATACTTTTATTTTATTTTACTTTTACTTTAATTTAATATAATGTGTTCATTTTATTCATATTTTTATTTTAATATAATTTATTAATAAAGAATTCTTCTTTTTATAATGTCTATTGCTTTACAAATTTAGAAAAACAACAGCAATAAAAAAGACAAATAATAGGTACAGGATCACAGTGTGTGTGTGTCTCTGCAGGCGTGTTGAAGGACTACCTCCGTGAGCTTCCTCATCCTCTCATCACCAAGCCGCTGTACGAGTCTGTCCTGGACTCGATGGTCAGGAGGCCTCTGCAGATGGGGAGCGGCGGCTGTGAGAACGACTCGCTGGACTCGGATCAAGCTGTCGGTCTGCTGGAGATCCTGCCCGAGGTGGAGAAGGTACGGAGAGGTTTTGGAGAGAAGCGTCTGCTCCGGTGTCCTGTCTCTGATCTCTCATCTGTGTGTGTGTGTGTGTGTGTGTGTGCTCAGGCCACTCTGAGGAAGCTTCTGGATCACCTGAAGCGCGTGGCGTCCCATCACGAGGCGAATAAAATGACCTGTCAGAACCTAGCGGTGTGTTTCGGGCCGGTTCTGCTCAGTCAGAGACAGGAGGCGTCCTGCCACGGGAAGCGGGTCTTCATCGACTCAGAGGAGCTGGCCAGCGCGCTGCACTTCAAGAAGCACATTGAGGTCCTTCATTACCTGCTCCAGCTCTGGCCAGGTCAGACTCAACACCGCAGTTATTATCGTTATTTATTTAGTCATTTGCAAACACTTTTATCTGAAGCGACTTAGTAATGAGCATGTGACCTTTTCTGCAAAAACGGAGAAATTGCTGTTAAATTCCTTTAATCACTACCAAGTAGTGGTAGTAGTATCTGCTGGTATACTACTACTAAAGTCATACGTCTTTAAAAGAACACAAGTGTGTCATGTTGAGCAGAGCTGTTCCTTTAAGGCTCCGTCGTGTGTCATAAGGTCGTCTCATAAAGCTGGTGTCGGGCTTAAATCTCAGTCTCAGCTCATCCTGACTGGTGTTTTGAGACAGACTTCTGCTCGGCGTGTGCGTGACTTCCTCAGCTCGCAGGAGCAGTACTGTAAACCTCAGTCTGTAATTACACGCATTCCTGTCTTAACCTTCAACTCCGGCCGACCCGCCCGCCTCACCCTCAGAACAATCGGCCCGTTTAGAGGGGCCTCTCGCTGCAAAAGAGCCTCCGTCAGGCGTGGAGAAAGTCCCATGAGGCCAGCTGTCTCCACACCAGCACGTCATATATTGCTCTGTATGTGTTTGTTTTTTTTCTTGAAATATGTGCACATATAAAGAATTCTGCAGGATGTATATATATTTTTTATTGTTAGTTGCAAGTTTGAGGTAGCCTACCATGTTTTAATTATTTTTTTTATTTTTATAAGTCTAAGCTTTAAGTAAATATGTCTTTAATGCATTTAAATTTATTTTTATCTATTTTTATCCATTTATATAAATATTGTTGTTTTCCAGTAAAGAGTTCTCATTATCAAGTCTAAACTTTAAGAAAATATTTAATTGAATATAATTTACATTTATCTTCAATTTTAGGTTTACTAATTTTAATCTTTTAATTTGTTGAAATTATGGGTACATTTATTTTGTAAATTCAATTATTTATTTAAATACACTGTGCTAATATATATGTTGTCTTTGGTAAAAACCTCTGAACAGGAGAATATATGTCATCGAATATATCTTAAATTAATATTGAAAATATATCTTAAATTTAAAGTGAACTTTTTTACTTATTGTAAACTAGTGCGATTAATCAAACGATTAACTGTGTCCCAGATAAAAAACATTTTTGTAGTTTTTACATAATATATATTTGTGTTGTGTATATTTATTGTGTATATATAATTAAACACACATAGGGTGTATATATTTTGGAACAATTTACTTTTTTGTCTACATTTATATTCATAAACTTTATATTATAAATATATTTTATATATAAACGTAAAATATTTTTTTCTGATATATATATATATATATATATATACATGCCCGTGTGTGTATTTATATATACATAAAAAATGTACACACACTTATATTGTGTAAAAATAACTTTTATTTTGGATGGGATTAATTGCATCAAAGCGCTGTTTCTAAAGCAGGCCTTTCTGTTTTAGACAGGACTTAGCATTGCTTAACTACTGCAAGTAATGTCAGGTGATTAACTAAGCTAAATTAACCAAGTTAAAACCAGCTTAACAGGTTATGTATACTTAGATATTCTAGCCTTAAGCCTGCTTTAACATTCTTTAAGTACTCTTTATGTAAACAACGTAATTTGGCTAAGAGCTACAATGCTAATTCTATAGTACTCAGTTGTATTTTGTATATTTATTTGTGCTTGTTTGTTTATTTTACTTGTCCCATCACATGTAGGCCAGTGCTAAAATCCTCAGAGGGTTTAGAGGGCAGATCGGGACAGGTAAACAGGATTAAATGGGTGTGCTTTGTGTGTCCTCTGCTAGCCCTTCTCAATCTTGCTAGCACGCAGAGTTTTTCAAATAGAAGCTAAAAGTACTTATAGTTTGCCAGCGTTCTGCTGCTTTCCTGTCCTTCACCGGATCTACCAGGTTTATGATGTTTGTGGCAAGTAAGGCCATGTTCAACAAAGTATATGAGGTTTGGCCAATTTGGGTTGGTATCAGTACTTCGGGTCTTTGAGTTTGTTTGGGGTTTTGAGGCATGTTTCCCATTTGTTCTGCATGCTTTTCTGACGTTTTTCATAATAAAACCACATCTATTATTGCCAGTTTTGGGGAGTAACTAAAATTCTAAAATATGTGATATCATCACACATAGCTATATATGAAACTATTACCTCCTGTACTAGCTTCACTGTAGTAAGATGCTTTTTGTTAGTAGCTTTCCATTTTCAAATTTGTTGACCGTTTTATCTTGGCCGGTTTCCCCAACACTGGCATTCCATATGTACTCTCATTATCTAAAATGTGTTGTTGATTCATAATCAAACGATTAAAGCCATTGCTTCTTGTCTTTTTTTCTGCAGTTGTGGATGCTCAGGGTAAATCTTCATCTCCGGTTCCTTCCTCGGTGGAGTTGCTTCCAGCAGTGACGGCTGCTGTAAGGAGGAGGAAAGAGCGCCCACAGGTGCTAAATCTAACCGAGGCGGACATGGCAGGAGTATTGCGGCCCAGAGCTGGCCGTCTGGACAGTCCCAGTAACCGCTATGCTGGGGACTGGAGCGGATGCCGGGAAACTTACCTCCAACCGAACTGCCCGGAGGAGGCAGACTATGATGACGTTCCCAGCGAAGAACCTTCGGACGCAGGACAAGAGGAACAGGAGGACTTATCGAAGGGTACTGGAGATGCAGTCTCAGAACAAGAGTTGCCCGAGTTGGACCAGGCAGTGGAGAGGGTTGAGGAAATACAGATGGAAGAGGAAGTGAGCGAGGAAGAGGTTACAGTAGTATTGGACAAGCTTCAAGTTGAGGAACCTCTTCCCACAAGCCCCTACGATCAGATCCTCCCAGAGCTCCGACCCAAAGAGCACACTTACCAGGCCTACATGAAGATCCAGGAGATCAGCCCAGTCTTAAGCAACAGGGTCAACCTGCGGGACCTGCAGGAGAGCATCGACGCTCTAATCGGCAACCTGGAGAGGGAGCTCAACAAGAACAAGCTCAACATAGGGTACTGACGAAATATGGTGGTGATTCCCCAGAAACATCAGCGCTATGGAACGTTCTTGCTCCCATGTACACTTGGGATGCATGTACAAGAAGACATTCCTCACTTCTGATTTGTGTTTTTGTTTGTCTCCTGTTGTTGATCTCGTCATTTCTTCTTATGAGAAGAACTCATTGAACCCTGAGGGGTGCACCCGGTGCCTTCATTGTGTTAAGGTGGTGCTTACGACAACGAGAGCTTTTTACAAAACAAGGTACAAAACATTATATGATGAAAACCAATGCACTTATGGGGCCTGCTGTTAAATGCACGGCCAGTTCAGGTACAGGTGTGAAGCCTTATGGTGGGAGAACTAGGTACTACAGGTACATCCCTATACCGGGGGTACTCGGTCCTTCTCATGGAGGTATTGAATTCTCTGCCCTAACTCTACGATCCCACAAACCCTCCCCTATCAGGGATCTGGAACACAAATGACCTATAGTGAAGGGTGGTGTTAGGTGGTTGTTTGAGATCCCTGCACTCTACTCTCTAAACTCTGAATGTCATGTCCTAACCTTATCCCTATCCTGACCCTAACTAAGGGGTGCCCAGTTCTGCTTCTGGAAAGCCGGCATCTCTAATTAAACACACTTAATCAATGTCTTGGAGTTCGCTTAAAGAGGAGGTAGATTGCAAAGGATGGAATTGAGCACCTGACCATGGACACTACATTAGGGGTCATGAATGCAAATTACCTAGTGAGGTGGTCTTAGGTGGAAGTTTAGGATTCCTACACCTTACTTCCAAAACTTTGAGTTTTATATCTTAACCCTACCATGAACCTTACACTCTAGCCAGTGTGTGTTTTTCCTCTTGGAGATCCAGCTTCCTGTAGTCTTTAGCTCCAACCTTTTTAAGCACACTTAAACCAGCTAAACAAAGTCTTGGGATTTGCTTAAAGAAGGTAGATCACTAGGAACAGGATTAAACATCCTATTCCCATCCTTACAATCATGACCCTTATATCAGGGGTCTCAAATGCAAATTACCTAGTGAGGAGGTGGTGCAAGTCAGTAGTCTAAAATATTTGCAACATACTCCCTAATATCTGAATCTTATTGCCTAAACATATCCTAAAAATTACACCTACGCCAGGGGGTTAATTCCAGCTTCCTGTAACCACCAAACAACCCTAAACTAGCTAAACATGGTCTTGGAGAGGAGAGCGGATCACCAAGAGTGGAACTGAGCACCCAGATCAAACAACCCAAAAACCTACATTATAATCCAGTAGTTAGAATTCATTGCACACTTTACCATAATCCTATCCGAAACATCACATCCATCCTCCCCAGGGGTGTTTGTTCCTGCTCCTGGAGATCTAGCATACTGTAATTTTCAGTTCCCTCCTATAACACTTGAACCAGCTAATTAAGGTCTTGAAATTCACTTAAAGAGAAGAAGGGTAGATCATCAGGAGCAGGATTAAGTCTCCTAACCCCAACCCTATGACCCTAAACCCTACATCAGTGGTTTTGAATGCAAATGACCTAGTCAGGTGGTCTTAGCTAGTAGTTTGAGATCCCTGCACCCTACTCCCTAAACTTTGATTCTTATAGCGTAACTCTCTCCTAAACTTTAACTCTTCCCGATGGTTTGTCCTGTAGCCTCCAAACACGTTTGAACCAGCTAATCAAGTTTTACGGTACGTTCACACCGGACGCGAAATGCACGAATAAATCCGTGTGAGCATTTTGAGTTTACTCGCTTCATTCGCGCGTGAAATTCGCTTCATTCGCTTGTACAACAGACGCGAATTCCCATCATGAGAGGGCTTCATACACCGGGTGTTCAGCGCTCATGTATCCGCCGAGGGCAGCCTCACCGCGGCTAGTAATTTGGACACTTGCCACTGCCTCCTGATGTCTCCGTAGTGGTTAAACAGGAGATAAAATTCGTTTTGGGTTTGTTTCCATAGTTTCGGAATTCTGCCTCCACTTGCTAGTATTCATGTCACTACCAGAGCAAGCTCCTGATTGGTTAACGCGGCGTGAATTTTCGCCAAAGTTCAGATTTTTCAACTTGAGCGTTTTGCCATTAAGTGCCATTCGCAGGATGTCTAATCGCGCCTTTGCATTGACTTAACATGTCAATCATTCGTGCTTGACGCTTCATTCGCGTCCGGTCCTTTGTTCCATGCTCCTTAAACTCTGAATGTTATATCCTAACCCTGTCTGAACCCTTCACCTCAACAAGGGATGTCCAGTCCTGTTCCTGGAAGGCCACCTTCAGCTCCAGCTTTAATCATAGTCTTTAACTACTGTCTTTTAGCATACAGGCAAATGTGTTGAAGATAAACTTTGGATAAAGTTGGCTCTCCCTTTCCATTCAGGAGCGACTAAACACTGCTGGCCTAGTTGAGGTTGTGGTCGTTTGGGATTAAAACAGCGACTGTTTGAGTTTTTTCCTTGTAAAAATGTTTCAAACATCTCCCTAACCAAGCTATGGATAGCTGAACATGAATACGCTTGTAGTAAGTAGTCAAATAAATATTTAATAATAGTTAGACAGAATGTTTTCGAGAATTAATTTTAAAAAGTAACTTAAAATTGCTGACATTTATTTTGCTTTCGATGGGCGCTCCCTAACCACATACTGAATGGGTATAATTTCACTTCAAATGTAAAAAGCGATCTAAATGGTAACCATGGTAACATGTTGACGCCATGACAACACTCAGCAGTCCAGGGATAAAAACTCCTCAGTATTTGTGTACACATGTATGTATGTATGAAAATAGTCAGAGTATGTATTTTCGATGAGGTACACTTCAGTTTGTGCATATTTAAATGTTCATCAGCTACCTTGTAGTATTTGGCCTGTAGATCAGCCTTAAATAAATATATATATATTGTTGGATCTATGTAATGATATAACCCACGGTCAGAACTGCGAGGGATTATGTGGTCATGAAAGTGCGAGAAATTTGAGCATTGCATGGTCAAAAGCTTTACGGTGTTTCTCAGTGTCTCCTACAGCGGGATGTATTTATGCGTGTAGATAGAGATTATTTTAACTACGGTGAAATTCAGTTTTTTTTCTCCATTTGGCAGCTGTTCACGTTTATGGCTCGGTTGTAAACTCGTAGGTCTTGTGAAAGAAAGACTGATTCTTTACTGCTTCTCACCTGACAATGCTACAGTCTTTATTAAATGATCTAAATAAAGGAGCAAATAGAAATACAAAGCAATTAAATAATCTGGGTTACAGGAGATCAACCAATTGTGTTCTCACCAAATCTAGTAAATTAAAAGCAGTCATCAGGAGGCTGGTTTCTTCTCAATAGGGAAGGTCACACTAGATTTCAAGTAGGTAAAAGTATTAACTTACAATGTCATGCATACAGACTTCTCATTTGAATGCATTTTGAATAATAATGTAGGATATTAACTATTCCAGTTTGTAGATTTCAGTATGCATGCTTTTAAATGTGTATTGATGTGAATCTAGTGTGACTACACCTTTGGAGTGTTTGACCTGGTTTCTTAAAGTCTGATTCGAGATCAGATTCCTGTCGTACAGCGACTGATCTACGGTCAGCAAGAAGGAAACGCGTGAGCTGCTTTGATAAACATTCCCGTTTTTCTCCTTTGTCTCTGCTGCGTTATTTTGTAAAAGTTTGGTTGTGCTTAAATGAACGTACGACTAAAGCAGATATTCTTTGTACTGATATTGAGAAGTATATGATCACATTAAAGTTTATGTTTCATGCAGCCCTGATGACTCGACTGTTCTTCGTGAAATGTCTGGATATATTTAGGTGCTTATTTATGCAGATGGTCATGTGAATCGAAGGTCAGCGACGGCTACAATGAGTCACGCTTGTCCACCACGGATTCACGTTTCGTTTCCAAACGTTCCTGTAATTTGTCACTGGAACACGAGCTGGAGAGCTGTCATGTGACCACTGATGATTCAACATCAGTCTGATCTATCAAGAGAGTTCAGTTGGAAAAAAAAAGACCAAGCCTGAGAATACTTGCAGAAATACAGACTTTTTGTTTCCGTCACAGGATTAGAATATGAAAAAACTGAGACTTATCTCACAACTGTGAAAAATTTACTCCGAATTCTGACTATTTATATACTTTTTTCCTCAAAATGTTTGCATCTCACAATTCAGAATTTTTTTCCAGAATTTTAATTCTAGATTTATGACATCTCAAAAAGATGACAGAATTGTAATTTTATTAAAATGCTAAATATAATCTCAGAATTTTGACTTTTTCTCATATTTGCATCTTGCAATTCAACTTTTTGTTTTGGCCACAGAATAAAAAAGATCATTGTGACTTTTTAACTCCGTTTTGACTTTTTTTAATCAGAACTGTTTTTATTTCCATGTTTTACAACTCCTTTTCTTGTGTTTTTTGAGGGGGGGGAAAGCCAGAACTGCAAGATTGCAAGTTTTACTTTTGCAAATCTTACTTTTTGTTTGTCATTGAATAAAAAACAAAGCTAATTGCGACTTTAAATCTCACTCTTCAGCCTAAATTACAGCGCACAATTCTGAATTTAATCTCAAAATTTTAATTTCATATCTCATGGTTATGATTTTTTTTTTTTTTTTTGCTTTACGGAGGACAAAAACACAAGACATAAACTGCTGGTAGTATAGTTTTGACTTTTTGTTTCCACAACGGAAAAGAAAATCTCAACCTTATATCTTCCAATGTATCTTTATTGCTTCACAAATCCAAATTTATATCTCGCCAGTTGTCTCACATTGTGAGCTTTAAACTCTGAATTGTGAGTTTCTATCACCGAGACATTAGGATCTCTCCTGAAACCTATGAGGAGTCACATGAGAGATTACTTCTCCGGCAGGTATGCTGGGTAAATGTCATTTTGTAGGTTGATTTCTCCAGTCGACACCTGCTCTCTGTGATAAATATCCAGAGCATCTGTCAGCGTTTGGCTGCTGTTCAGACATGTGATTGGCCCAATCCTGTCCCAAAGACTCTTTGATGTCAAGTAGAGCCTTCTGATTGGCTGCCCGCAAGAGATGACCTTTGATTGGCCGGTGCTTCACAGAGGTGATCGTGCAGATGCTGTCATTGTACTTTTAGCATTTAAACCTAAAAATCTTCAGGCTTCTGCAGCTCATGCTCGTAAACGGCTGTAAAATTACACGTCTATCAGAGTATCAGACAGAGCTTTATCAGTGCTGAAACGCAGCCAGATTTAGTCAAAACTGCCTTTGTTTGCCCAACAGGAACAGATTAAAGAAAGAAAATGCTGAGATAGACCTGTAATGCAGCTGGATAATGAGAGTTAGAGAGGCAGAACAGAAGATGGGATTGTTTGATTCATAAAGACGTGCAGCTTCATGCAAAATACAAGATTAACTTGAGTTTAGGAATTAGGGTTATTGTACACTAATTATCATAAATATAAGAAGAGAACGTCTCGGTTACGTATTGTAACCCTCGTTCCCTGAGAAGGGAACGGAGACGTCACGTCGGGAGCCGACGAATA
>JAUCMS010000030.1:77006-89242 GCA_032357445.1 Enteromius radiatus | reverse complement strand
AATAGAGATAGAAGCAACATAATACATATTTTAACTGAAAGCCCTGCTCCTTTCAGTCTCTCGCTGAACAGAACAGACGCAAAGACAGGTGTGCGGTCTGAAAAGTCGCTAAATCTAGCGACAAAGTCGCTAAGTTGGCAACACTGGGCGGGGATTCACTTGATTGACAGCCCGTACACGCAATCCCCGCCTAGCCCCGCCCACTCCACCTGCTCAGTGGCAGCACAGAGACGCGTCTGATGCACAACGCGGCACTTTTCAGAAGAAATGCACTTGAATTCGGATTAAATTCATGTTTTGTGGAGTTTATGGAAGTTAGTTAGGATTAAAGGCACACGTGCTCTTCTGTTGCCAACTCGAGCTCCTTATTGAGAACTAATTGATGATTTTGACCTGCTGGTGAGTTACTGATGACTGCTGTTACGATTTTATTAAGCTTTCTGATTAAGGTTTGGCTTTCGCAAGTGATGTTTGACTGTAGAACACATTAGATACTCTTTAAATGAGAAAGACTCTTAGACTTAAAGGAAAAACTCCATGTTTTCATTGAGAAACTGGCATCACAAGGTGTAAGTGTAGTTTGTGATGGCCCAGGTGTGATGGGGTCACATGAGAGTCATGTGACAGAACAAAATTCAGTCAGGAATGTGGGTCAATTCATTAGTGACATCTGATCTGGATTCAGTCTATCATCCTTTGAGAAGTGGAAGAACCACATTACTGCACGTCTTTGATTCCTATTAATACTCTCAGGAGCTTCTTTCTTCACAGAAAATGTTGGTGCAGTGGGTCATTCTGAGTTTATATCCATAACCATGAATATGAGCATCGAGTTTTAGAAACGGATATAAGAGATTTGTCTGCTGATTTAAAAACTTCTGTGAATACAACAAGCTAGATTTATAGAAGCAAGCAACAATGCAGGCTAAATATTGATTTCCTGCATTCATGAATGTTTGCATCCTGATTTTTATTGATTTTTTTTTTATTTTATAAGAATTAATAATTTTTTTGTTTACTTTCGAAGTTTTTTGTAACCATTTTAAACTGATGTAATGACAGAGGCATTTAGTTTTTAAATCACATGTAACAGCAAGCATAAAAACATTTTTGCTATTATCAATAAAACATATCATTTTATCAAAATAACTTTAAAAAAAGCATTTCATCATATATTTTTGATATCAGAATTGTATTTTTTTTTAACATACAGTACGAGTACATTATTTTTTTGTTTGTGTGTATATATATATATATATAGAATGCATAAAGCTTGAGAAACAAAAGGCATAGACCTGTAATAAAATCATTTAAAATATATTTTTAAAAAGTAAACAATATATGAATACACTCTAGGGTTGCTGAGAATATTATTTTAATTAATTAATTAAATTGTTATTATTATTTTCTGTTTTCACTGTAATTAATTATTTTTTTTGTCTCTTCTTCATTAGATTTTTTAATGTTGTAATTGTATCTGCCAGATATTGTCCTATCCTAATAAACCATACATCAATGGAAAGCTTATTTATTCAGCTTTCAAGTGATGTGTAATTTTTTGCCTTGCTTTGTGATCCAGGGTCACATATAGATTTCCATTTATTTCATTCATTTATTTTAGTACTGTAAGTTTTAACTTTGAACTATTATAGCCCTGAACCATCCTCTCTCCAGTCTTAGGTTAGCAAACAAACGACTTCAGGTATGAACATATCTCCTAAACTAATAAAACGATGGGTTTTAATGCAAAAGTGTGGTTTTTTTTTCAGACATGGATGACCCCAGTGAGGCCTATTTATGTATAAATGATCCCAACGGCAACAGATCTGTCCACTGGTCTGAGTCCCACGCTCACCTGGAGCAGGAGAAGTTCAGGAGGAAGCTCAAGTATTTCTTCATGAACCCCTGCGACAAGTACAGAGCTCGCGGAAGAAAACCCTGGAAACTGATACTGCAGATCATCAAAATCGCTGTGGTCACCATACAGGTATCAGGACAGGACGAGGAATTGGCCAGAAATGTGGGTCTAAAGAGAACAGATTGGTGAAATTGGGTCCGCTCTGTCTTTGTGTGTGTAGCTGGTGTCGTTTGGTCTCAGTAATCAGATGGTGGTTCAGTTTAAAGAGGAGAATCTGATGGCATTCAGGCGTCTGTTCCTGAAGAGCTACACCGACAGCAGCTCCAACCCTTACGCCGTTTACACGCAGAGTGACGTTTACACACACATCACCCACACCGTGAAGCAGGTGAGGATCTCTGACATCTTTCCTGGTAGAAGAGAAACCAGTTACAAAGTATAATTCAAATATGATTTGCAAAAGTGTATTTTAAATTGCATTCCATATATAACCAATTACATCTTAAAGTGCACAAAGTTTGATAAAAAAAATTACAGTGCAGTTTTACAGTACACAAAAAAAAGGCACAACATTATTTTATATGTATTTGTTTTTAAATTCACTAAAATGCAAAAATATATTTTAAATATTTAAAGTATTATATTTAAGAATAATGTTATGTTTACACAAACACACACACACATATATAAAAATGTAATTATTTTAAATGTGTATATATATTTTATGTGTTTTCATATATACATAATAAATAAACATCAACAACACTTACAAAAAAAATTTACTTTGAAAATTATTTTATACTTTTTTTAATACTTTTTTTTGTCATGAATATATACCTTATATAAAAAAAAAATATATATATATATATATATATATATATATGTGTGTGTGTATATGTGTGTGTGTGTGTGTGTGTGTAAAATTGCACCAAAGGTACAAAATTTATTTAAAAGTGAACAAAGGCTGCAAAAATGTATACAAATATTTAAATGTAAAAGTGCAAAAAAATGCTAAATTTACTTTAAATGTCATGCTATATAAATAGTTATATTTAAAAATGCACAAAAGTTTGAAAAAATAAATATATATTATATTATATTATGTTATATTATTTGGTTTGTTACTTCATGTCATTCCAGACAGACTGCATGATGATCAGATCTCTGTGTACAAATATGCACTTAAATAAAAAAAATAAAATAATATATATATATATATTGAAAAGCATGTTTATAAGTAGTTTAAATGTGCACAAAAGATGCAAAAATATTTAGAAATATTAATATTTAAAGTGCACAAAAAAGGCAAAATGTATGTATATATTTATATTCATAGGTGCACAAAAAACAACATAAATTACACAAATATATATTAAATAGCATGTTATAGAGTATCTAAATTAAACTTTTCATTCATTTTTATTGTCTGCAGATTCTTATATACATGTACTGTATGTAGGTACATGTACCAACAAACATTTCAAAGTTTCTCCAAAAAAAACAAAAGCAGTTTAGAAAAGGTCCTTTTTTGCCTCACAGTTTCTGATGTTGCCAAGAATAACGGTGGGCAACCATCAGTATGAGAAGGAAGGCGGTGTTTACACTCCGCTCACCATCTGCCAGCAGTTCTACCACAACGGCAGCATCTCACCAGCCAACGAAACCTTTAACATCGATGCTCAGGTGGATGAAGGTGACGTGATGAGTCCCTGCTCAGGAAACCTTGGCTTCGCAGTGGTGTTGCACATCTGATCCTGTGTTGCTTTCTTTCAGAGTGTTTGCAGGTTTACCCAGTACCTCCCTTCTCAACCTTAACAACTAACCCGCTGAACTTCACTCTGCACTTCGAGAGGTGTGGCCTATACATGTTGCGTGACACAAACAATAACTAAGCATTGTAAATATTACACGTAACGTTGTAGAGAGACCTTTTCTGTATTCTGTTGAATCAGTTTGTGTTTGTGTTCTTCAGGTTATTGACGGTCACTGTAAATTTTACTTTGAAAGCTATTAACCTGGAGACGGTTGAGTATCACGAGCTTCCGGACTGTTACATCTTTGACATTATGGTAGGTCACATGACCTTTCAGTGCATTATGGGTCATCTATGACATTTGTTTCCATTTCCTTATATATTTTTTTAAACGTACAGTATGAGTGGGATGAAAAGGGAAGGATTCTTAGATGGAAAAGTTACTAAGTTTTTTCCCCTGGCTGAACACATGATCATCACCCTGTTATGACTCGACCGGTCAAATGTTTACAATTGTTACAATTTTGTAATCTAAGAAGTATCTTCTGCTCACTAAAGCTATTTTTTATTTTGTCAAAAAATATTGTAAAGCTGAAGAGCTATTACTACAATATAAAATAGTTTCTGTGTGAATATGTGTTAGTGATCAAATCTGAATTTTCAGCATCATTATTCCAGTCTTGAGTGTCACATGATCCTTGAGAAATCGGTCTAATATACTGATTGACTCAAGAAACATTTCTGATTATTATCAATGTTCAAAACAGTTGTGCTGCCCAATATTTTTGTGGAAACGGTTAAGCATTTATTTTTCAGGGTTAACGGATGAAAGTTAGAATATACAGGATGTAAAGTTTTTAAAAAATCAGCATTTATTTGAAAGAGAAAGCTTTTGTAACAATTATAAATGTGTTTAGTGCCACTTTTAATTAATTTAATGCATCCTTGATATATATATATATATATATATATATATATATATTTTTTTTTTTTTTAATATTCTTGAGCAGTATATTAGAATGATTTCTGAAAAATCATGTGACACTGAAGATAAAAAAATAATGATGCTGAAAATTCAGCTGTGCATTACAGAAATAAACTACATTTTTATATATATTCACACAGAAAACAGCTAATTTAAATTGTAATAATATTTTACTGTATTTTTGATTTAAAAACCAATGCAAAAAAATATACTTTTTTGGAAACATCAAACCTAGATAGATAAAATCTTAGTTAAAGTGTTTATACTGTATATATTTTTTAATTTTTATTTCCATGAGTAGATCACCTTTGACAACAAGGCCCACAGCGGCAGAATCATGATCAACCTGGATAATGACGTGCACATCTATGAATGCAGAGACTGGAGTGTGACTGGAGCATGTGAGTCTCCACAGTTTACAAATCCCTACAAGAGTCATTTCTGTTATGCCAAACCTTTTAATCTTTTACTTTTAATAGATGAGTTTGTGTGTTGTCATAGGAATGTATTTCTGTAAACTGTTCTATAGCAAATGTGCTTTGGCCAAGATGCTTCTGCTTTAATAATCATGACTTAATTAAAGTAAATGAACAGGATGGAAAGTGATAAAGAGCTTGTGTTTTCACATGACACAAACATTAACTACAACTGAACAAGTGTAGTGAAAAAAGTATTTGATTGTGTTCAGAAATCCCAATAACAGCATTGAAATTTAAGGCAGCACAGGTGTAAAAAATGTAACTAATAAATATCATCTACTTATCCAGCTTATTGATTACTTTAAGAATTTCAAACATTTATTTATATTACAAGTTTTCTGAAATGATATGTCTAAATAAATGTGCAAATTAGGCATAATTTAATTAAATATACATTAAACTGCACAGAATTTCACAAGATAAGCGTGAACATCAGTTAAATCCAGGTTCAAAATTCTTGTTTGATTTTGTTGGCATATTAGAGTTAAAGATTTTTACAGAAGAGATTTTTTTATCACTTCGTTAATAAGAAAATACTGCCAACAGCCAGAAAAAGGGTATACCCGCATTGTTTTTAGGAATACAGTAGTATAAAAATCAGTGTGATTTATATATGAACAAACCCTTCAGTAAAAACCTTTCTAATATAGAGAGGATTAAAACTGTTAAGTTTGGTGTATGCAAGTGCAACTGAAGTGGAGAAAAAACTTTTAAAGATATGAATTTTAATTGAAATGTATAGATGCGAAAAGATAAAATGTAGAAAGAAAACCAGGTGAATGATATTTGAACAAACCCTTGAGTAAAAACCTTCAGACTATAGAGAGGAATAAAACTGCTAAGTTTGGTGTATGCAAGTGCAACTGAAGTGGAGAAAAAACTTTTAAAGATATAAATTGTAATTGAAATCTACAGATGCATGCGAAAAGATAAAATGTAAAAAGAAAACCAGATGAAGGGTATATGAACAAACCCTTCAGTAAAAACTTTTTTAATATAGAGAGGATTAAAACTGTTAAGTTTGGTGTATGCAAGTGCTGCTGAAGTGGAGAAAAAACTTTTTAAAGATATGTATTGTAATTAAAAAGTACTATCGCAGAGAGATAAAGTGACAAACACTCAGCATATTTATGTTTGCATTAATTCATATAGACAAAAATGTATATTTAGATGAATAAATGTATATTTAGGATGCCTTCTCTCCACTTGTCTAAAAGAAGACATGTTATTATAAGCCAAATAGCCCAACATGTCATAGCTGACCAGTGCATGACAAAATGGCTTTCCTTATGTATAAGGTTCGCTGAAGATTGACGTGAAGCATTCATGACATTTTGTTTGTGTCTATAGCTCCGAAGAGCATGTACATGCTGGTTCTGTTTGACGTGATGGTCATTCTGATTCTCCTGCTGTCGCTGCTGCTCTGCATGCGCTCCGTCAAAGCTGGAGTTCAGCTGCAGTTTGTGAGTTTATGTTAAGATGGGGGAAAACCCACTTTTTCACTTTCGTACAAAAAAAACCTGGGCTGCTGCTGTGGAAGGGGTTTGTACCGTCAAGTTCTGAAAAACAAATCATAAAAGTTAATATATTCCTAGTCTTCTAAAGTCATGTGATGTTTTCTGTGAGTAGCTTTGAGTTTAAGGCACACTGAAAGAATTGCTTGGTCCTGCAAGTTAAGATTTAGGCTATGTATTTGCATTTGGGTTACACAGGTGAGACCCTTGAGCAAGGCACTGCTCCGTGTGTGTGTTCATGGTGTGTGTGTGTGCACTTGGATGGGTTAAATGCAGAGCACAAATTCCAAGTATATATATATATGTGTATGTGTATATATATACAATAATCATATATATATATATATATATATATATGTGTGTGTGTGTGTGTGTGTGTGTGTGTGTATATGTTATTTTTATTTTTTTTATCATAATTAACATATTTATGTGGATTCTAAGCAATTTGAATAAATGCATTCTGAAAATTTAATTAAATTATTTAATGAACAGTGCGTTTATTTTTATTTATACATGCATACATGCATATATATTTTATTTATTTATATTTTTTTTTGGTGTGCAGAAATCTGACTGGTTTTATGTATGACTGACAGATGTGCATTACATAGTTTATTAGTTTTTTGTTTGTGTTAATATGTATTATCCAAATGGATGGAACCTTGATATGCAAATATGAAGCATAACTCTTAAATGTTAATAGCATGTCAATCCGTTCTGCAGGAGTATACCGAATTCTTCTCCATTCATTACGGCAAACGTGTGTCCTTCTCTGACCGCATGGAGTTCATTAGCGGCTGGTACATCCTCATCATCGTTAGTGATGTTCTGACCATCACAGGCTCTCTGCTGAAGATCATCATCCAGCTGAAGGTGAGAGTCAAATTAGTGTGTAGAGTATCACAGTACTGTCTTAAGATAACTATATTCGTGATTATCCGCATATCATTTATCTGGTTAAATAAACATTTAGATGCGATGTGAGTTTGTGCCCTCTGTCATGTACCCATGTATACAAACCATCCAACAGTTTGTAGTCTATAAGAATTTGAAAAGACTCTTTCTCAGTGTTTATGTCAGTTGTTTGCTCTGTCTCTCAGGCCGTGGCTAGTTACGATCTGTGCAGTATCCTTCTGGGAACGGGCACCATGCTCGTCTGGATCGGCGTCTTGCGCTACATGGGCTACTTCAGAAAATACAACGTATGACACTGCTCTCATTGCCATTGCTGTGGCTTTATTGATACCTCTGCTGGGGTTTTTCAGTACAAATATATAAACTTCCTTCAATCAACATACATTTACTTGAGATGCAAAATGAATATACAAGACAAAAATGCCAAGAAAGAACTGCAGTTAGTTTTTTGCTGTTGCTGCTGGTGACTCTGACGTGTAACTGGCTGTGTTTTATAGATTCTCATCATTACTCTGCGAGCGGCGTTTCCGAACGTCATCCGCTTCACCTGCTGTGCTGCCATGATTTACCTCGGGTACTGTTTCTGTGGATGGATCGTCCTGGGACCCTACCACACCAAGGCATGTGCTTATTGCTCACCACACCATTGTGCTACTCTTACTGTTAATTAATTAAATTAATGATCTAATGACTAAACAAATAATACTTTTTTACATATTTTATTTATTTGCACATATTAAAATGCATTAACATTTTTCACTTTTGAAATAATTGTTTAAACTAATTGTATTTGTTATTGTATTTAATTATGCAATTGCAAATTTAAATCTCACAAATCAGAGAGAAAAGGATAAAGGATTTAAATGCATGAACTTAAAAATACTAGAAATAATGGAGCAAATCAGAGAAAAAAATATAAATTACAAGTTATAAACTGTGTAAAAAAAAAAGTAAGCAATATATTTTTTTTTCCTATCCAGCGACAGAAATGTCCTTCTATAAAATATTGCATTAGCAAATAATTGAAATGAAAAACATGCTTAAGAATTTTATATATAAAATGTACATTTATAAAATGTGTGTGTGTGTGTGTGTGTGTATATATATATATATATATATATATATATATCTCACACACATACATACGCACGCATACATATATATATACACACACACATACATACACGCGCGCGTGTATGTATGTGTATTGATGTTCAGTTGTGATGTAAAGATTCTATAAGCCAGCAGGTAAATGAGGATCATTTCCTGTGTGAACTGTGAAGTATGACGCTGAATGTGTGTTCCTTCAGTTCCGGACGCTGAATGTTGTTTCCGAGAGTCTGTTTTCTCTCATCAACGGAGACGACATGTTCGCCACCTTCAAGAACATGCAGCAGAAGAGCGAGGTGGTGTGGCTCTTCAGCCGCCTCTATCTCTACACCTTTGTGTCTCTGTTCATCTACATGGTGCTCAGTCTGTTCATCACGCTCATCACCGACACGTACGACACCATCAAGGTGAGCCAGGAGAGAAACCGTGTTGGGGTTTACTGTAACCGGTTTATGAGATACAGTCAGAGTTTATAGAGCTTTCTGGACTGTGTTGCTAAACTGAAAATGAAAGTAATTACGTCTTTCAACATCAAACTGTCACGTTTAGTGCCATCTGCTGCTTTTTAGTGAAATTGACTAGCAATTTGAAAAAAAACTGAAAAAAAACCAAAAAAAAACCATTTTTGATGTTAACTTACTGTCGTATGTTTTTAGGGGCATTTTTCTCAAACTGAAGGGAACACAGTGCATCAGTATATTCTCTAAATGTAACGCGATGAGTTGTATAGCAACACTTTTGCAAGTTTGAAAGTGCAATCTTCAAGCTATTTCTGTTAATTAATTACATAATTGGCATATTTTTTGACAATTTAATACATTTGCATTGTAATGACCCTCAGTATATCTGTATGGGAACACTTTATTTTGACATGTAGTTACAAAGTTACTAATGGTTAGTAGTTTGTCTAAAGTGTGAACATTTGTATAAATGTGTAAAATGTAAGTTAACTTTAATTAAGTTGGCTTGAGACTTAATTAAGTTGGCTTACTGATATCCGACTTAAACTTATTATTATAAGTTACTCTATCTCTATCTAATATACTCTATCTAATACTATTTCTAATTTATCTAAATCATGCTTGCAACATGATAATAATGTTAGAAACACGTTAATCATGCTAAACTACAAGCTAGTAACTATCTATCTGACTATTTCTCTCTTTCTATCTATCAGACTGTATCTATCCATCTATAATCTAACTTTTTAAAAACTCTTTCAGACTAAAAACATCAAACTTAAACTTTTAAAACTTATAGGCTATAATATAACTATTGAGATGCTAATCAAACTAAAATCATGCTAGTAACATGTGAATCATGCTAGCAACATGCTAGTAACTTGCTAATCATGCTAAGACCATGTTAGTGACATGCTAATCATACTAGAAACATGGTAGCAACATGCTAATCATGATAGAAACAAGCATGCTAGTAACTTGCAAATCATGCTAACAATATGCTAGTAACATGCTAATCATTCTTGTAACTTGTTAATCATGCTAAAAACAAGCTAGCAACATGCTAGTAACTTGCTAGAAAAATGCTAGTAACATTCTATCTATCTATCTGTAATCTGACTCTATCTATCTACGGTATCTATAGACTCTTTCAGACTCCCCTTCTATGTACTACTTCTAACCCATTTAAACTCAAACTCAACTCTCCATCTATCATCTAACTTTTTTAAAATTCTTTCAGACTGAAAGCATCAAACTTAAACTTTTTAAAGTTAAACTGTTTTAAATGTTTTAACTTCTTAAACTTTTCAAACTTAATAATATTAATTATATTATTATAAATAATAATATTTCAGCTCCGGCTTTCTCAAGCCAACTTAAAGTTTGTCTAAACAAACTTTATCTAGTTGAATAATGTTTTTTATTTCCTATTGACAGATATTTGGCTAAATGTGTTGTTTCCAAGACATTTTGCATTTGCTGTAAGGATGTTTAAATGTTCATATAACGTTGCCAAAATACAGAGGAGGCATAGTATAGTTTTTTCTGTAATGCATGCAATTTACAATGCCTTGAGCAATTGTAAACTGTATGATGTGTGTGTGTGTGTGTGTGTGTCAGCATCAGCAGCTGGACGGTGAGCCCGTGTCGGATCTGCAGGCGTTCATCATGCAGTGTGAAGATCTTCCAGAATCGGGCCGCTTCAGCGTGGATGATCGCAGCAGTGGATGTGTGATGAACTGCTGCTCTCGCAGGTGAATGCATTAGTTTACAGGCCAGAACAACTGTTTCTCATCAACCATCTGTGTGTGAGGAATATTAGTAGCTGCAAATTGAAATAGATTAATTTGGAGATAGGAAGCAGAAAATTAGCCATATTTTCAGAAACTCTATGCATTTGTATTGTTTTGGTAACACTTTCTATGAAGCCTGTATAATACATTATAAATAACTTTATAATATCATCTCATAAAAATATATTAGTTAAAATGTTATATTTACCTATTTTTGTTAAAGCTTTTAAAAGTACGATCATTTATAACACACAATAAACATGATTCATTCACTTGCGTTACAAATGATTATATTTCTCATAGTTATACGTGGTATTTGCCTGCTTTAAGTAACAAATAAATTAGCAATATATGAGACTTATAATACATAAGGAGTGATAATAATAATAACAATACTGTTTTTGTTGTTTTTTTTCATCCTCGATCAGATAAATGTGTAATATGACATGTTTGCTTTGAACATTTTTTTTTTCATGTAATATCAGTTTGATGTATTATACATTATCATTCACTAAATATTATAAGTGATTATCACACATTATAAGGTTTTATTATGCATTCATTATAAGAATACCCCTTATTATAAATACAGACTTCATAGAAAGTGTTACTTGTTTTTTTTAATCTGTTGTTTTATTAATGTATTTGTATGGGTGTTTATGACTGGATTCTTTCTGTATTGATGTGTTTGTGCTGCAGGACACACAGCTCTGATGAAGACGAAGACTGATCTGGACACTCACATGGACTCTAGTGTGGTTGTGAGGGACGTGTTTGTGATTTCGGCATTCTGTATTACAAGTAGTTTGCTGACATGCTAATATGTGTTTAAAGGAGGAGACCTGTTCTGACTGAATTCACATTTCACCTTAGAACACCTGTGTGTGTACTGAGATGCTGGTCTTGCTCTTATCAATGTATTATAGAAGTGTTATATTGTTGTGTGTAGATAAAAGCACATTGTTTAATTATAAGTTTGATTTAGTCATGTTTTATTGTTGAGCTCATGACATGAGAAATACTGTACAGAATGTAGTTTATACTCGCAAAATGTATCTTAACTGCTGTGTTGGAAATTAAAAATATAGACAAAGTTTAAGGCTAGTGTAAATAATGAAGCTGACAGGTCTGAAGAAAGTATCTCTTGTAAAGAATATGCACTGTTTGTCTGTGTCTCTGTAACTGATGATGCTCCAAAATAACCATCGTACAGTTAAGATAGTAGAAAAGAGTAATAGTAATAATAGAAGGGAACATTTTAAAGGTGCCATAGAATGTAAAACTGAATTGTCCTTGGCGTGGTTGAATAATAAGAGTTGAGTACATGGACATAACATACTGTGAGTCGTTTCCTACTTCTTATAGAAA
>JAUCMS010000030.1:8382-37693 GCA_032357445.1 Enteromius radiatus | reverse complement strand
CTACACCTAAACCTACCCCTTACAGGAGACTACACACACTTATAGATTCTCAATAAAACACCATTTAGTATGTTTTTGAAGCGTTTTGTATTACGGGGCACTGAAAATCCTCATAAATCACCTTCATATTGTAATACCTGTCATACCATGTCATTATACACATTTGTGTCCTCATAAACCCGCACACACACGCTCTCTCAGGTCAGTGATCTGTGTTCTCTGTGGTCAGGTGGTGTTGTTTCACGAGGGGCTGACGTCTCTGATCGCTCACATTCGGGTGGGAAACATGCAGGTGGCGCTGGAGGCCAAGAGCACCGTCCTGCCTGCTATCAGTACAGTACCTGAGTGTGCTTAGTGTGTGCACTACTGCTCAGAGGAGCGGGGGCTTTACAAACTAAGACTCCTGTTCATCAAGGGTACATTAAACTCATCAAAAGTGCCAGTATCAAAACTGGAGTAATGATGCTGAAACTTCAGCTGAACGTCACAGAAATAAGTCACACTTTAACACATATATTCACACAGAAAACAGATGGTTTGAATCATAGAATAATTAGAATAATGTTTCCAAATTTTTAACAAATGCAGCCTTTGATGAGCAGAAGAGATTCTTTCAAACTTCTGAACGGTAGTATATGTAGTAACTTTGTTTTAAAAGTGTAAATAATTCATGATTGTTGATGATAGTTGATGCATAGTTAATCAGATAATTGTAGCAGACTGAAGTCAAGGTGTGTGTGTGTGTGTTGTCAGTGTGTGGTGACGGTCTGTGTGAGGAAGACGAGAGCTGCTCCACGTGTCCGGCCGACTGCGGAGACTGCCCTCTGAGCTCTGCTGCTCGAGCTGCTATCGCCCTCACCGTCACCACCATCATCATCAGCTTCATCATCAGCGCTATGGTGAGCAATTCATGCTTCTGTGTTAAACATACTCTTTCTGAGTGTTTTTATGATTTCTTGATAATGACAGACTTTCTGACAAATATTTTTCAAAAGTATTAAATATTTTGAGTGTGTTTGCAGTGGTTTAAATATCATAAACAGAAGCTCTTCTGGGACGAGAGTTGGATCATTGACTTCAACCACATTAAACAGGGTGAGTGTGTGAGATTGTGTTTGTTTATCACAGTGTGTGTGTGTGTATATAAACGCGTGTGTTTGTGACTGAGTGTGATATATGTTTGTGTGTGTGTTCAGATTACATTGCCCGGGCGACAATGGGCAGCATCATGAGTGTCCCAGCAGCCAATAGCGACTCTAACGCCAGCTGTGTGACGGCTCTGAGCTCCTACACGGGCGTCACCACGTCACGCAAACAACTCTACACACACACCGGCATCTAGTGAGTATACACACACACACACGTTGTGTTTTCTCTCCATAGGTGTAATGGTGTTTCTACTGTACAGACTGTATGTGGTATTGACAGGAGAGAAACACACATTTATAGATTCTCAAAACAGCTTGTTTCCTCGTGGAGACCAAACAAGGTCAACATTTACTGGTATTCCTGTCATTGTGGGACAATTGGTCCCCATAAGGTGATAAAAACCAGGTGCACACACACACACACACACACACTCAAATATTTGAAGGGTTTTGTAAAGTTTTTAAAAAGATTCTTCTGCTTCATAACTATTCATGAATTGTGAAATACAATGTTTTTACTTCTGTTCATGTTTTCAGTGATGGACGAACCGTTGCAATCAAGAAAATCAAAACGAAAACATTTTCCCTCTCGAAGACGATTCGCCAAGAAGTGAAGCAAGTCAGGTGAGAATGAAACAAACTCCTCTTCTTCTTCCTCCTCCTCATCCTCCTCCACCTCCACCTCCTCTTCCTCCTCTTCCTCACAAGGAAGAAGAGGAGGACCTCTTCTTCCTTGTCATCTTCCTCTTCTTCCTCCTCCTCCTCCTCTTCTTTCTCTTCCTCCTTCTTATCTTCCTCCTCCTCCACCTCCTCCTCTTTCTCTTCCTCCTCCACCCCCTCTTCCTCCTTCTCCTCCTCCTCCACCTCTTCCTCCTTCTCATCTTCCTCCACCTCCTAAACCTCTTCCTCATTCTCATATTCCTCTTCCTCCACAACCTCCACCTTCTCCTCCTCCACCTCTTCTTCCTCCTCCTCCTCTTCTTCCTTCTCATCTTCCTCCTCCTCCTCCACCTCCTCTTCTTCCTCTTCCTCCACTTCCACCTCCTCCTCCTCTTCCTCCTCATCCACCTACACCTCCTCTTTCTCCTCCTCCTCCTCCTCCACCTCTTCCTCCTCTTCCAGCTCCTCCTCCACCTCTTCTTCCTTCTCATCTTCCTCCTCCTCCACCTCCTCTTCTTCCTCTTACTCCACTTCCACCTCCTCCTCCTCTTCCTCCTCCTCCACCTCCTCTTTCTCCTCCTCCACCTCCTCTTTCTCCTCCTCCTCCTCCTCCACCTCTTCCTCCTCTTCCACCTCCTCCTCCACCTCTTCTTCGTTCTCATAGTCCTCTTCCTCCACCACCTCCACCTCTTCTTCCTTCTCATCTTCCTCCACCTTCTCCTCCTCCTCTTTCTTCTCATCTTCCTCCTCCACCTCCTCTTTCTCCTCCTCCTCACGGTCATCGGTGTGTTCCAGATGTTTGTGTTTATCTTCAGGGAGCTGGATCATCCCAACCTCTGTAAGTTCTTTGGAGGTTGTGTGGCGGTTCCCAACGTCGCTATAATAACAGAGTACTGCCCGAAAGGAAGCCTGAACGACGTCCTGCTCAACGACGAGATTCCCTTAAACTGGGGCTTCAGGTTCACACACACACACACACACTCACACACACACACAGTGTTTGTTTTAATATTACAGTGGAGAAGTGTTATTTTACTATCATTAATATACTATTCTAGTTTTTATTTATATGTTGCATTTATTTTTATAAATATAAATGACACAGTAAATATACTGAATGATTGTGTTCCTGTCAGGTTCTCCTTCGCTACAGATATCGCTCGTGGGATGTCGTACCTGCATCAGTTTAAGATCTGCCACGGACGACTGAAATCAGCCAATTGTGTGATCGATGACCGCTGGGTGTGTAAGATCACAGGTACGTCTCTCTCTCTCACACACACACACACACTCATGTGAGTCGTGCAGGGGCATCACCTGTCATTCGTTCAGATTACTGTCTGTGGATGTTTCGGCGTGAGGACTGCGCTGAGCCGCTCACCACCTACCAGCAGAGACTGAAGGAGGTTTACACACCGCCCGAGGCCCAGAGCGGAGACCAGGAGCCCACGCTGTCTGGAGACGTCTTCAGGTGAACAAACACACCCACGAACACACCTGACCGCCACAGCATCCCACTCATCCCTCTGCTTTATCTGCAGCTATTCAATCATCTTACTGGAGATCGCCACCCGGAATGACCCAGTGCCGGTGAGCTTATGTGCAAACTTAATTGTGTGCAATCACTTAATTTTTAACTAAAATAAAATGTGTTTTTAATTATTTATTTATTTATTTATTTATTTTTTATTTAAAGTGACAAATTTTTTAATTTTAGTTAATGACAACATTTGTATACATTTGTATTTGGCATGATGATAACACTTGTGATCATGGATCCCAGAGGAAGCGAGATGAAACGCTATGGGAGCACATTCAGCGTGACCAATGAAATCAGCATTGAATTTTTTTGGGTGTTAGTATCAATATGTTCGTTTTAAGGTTATGTATAAACCATTGTGCTCCAAAACAGTGACAAAATATAAGCATAGGGAGCTTGCAGTTTGTCACTTCTGCCAAAACGGATTAACCATCTTTTTGACGTCACCTCATACTTCAGCTTCTCATCAAAACTTCTGACCAATCATATGCTCTCTAGAATCTGAAGCGCCCGCCCCCTGCACTATAAACAGATGCTGAAGCTGCGGCTTGTTGCTAGGAGACGCACGATAAATGAAAACAAATGGGTTCTAAAATCGGCTGAAAATATCCTCCGACTGGATAGAATCAATGTCTGAAGCTAAAAAATGACCATAATACACAACCTGTCAGCTTCAATCTGCAGACTGGCTCTGACTTTCCTCAACTAGCGTAAACTTGTTCAGACTGTTAAATCTGGGGAAAATCGGGGTAAAAATCACGTAGTGTGTTCCAGGCTTAAGCTGCACACAGAGCCACCTGAGCCTGACCAAACATACTCCATATCTTCTTCACCACATTCTCCGGACCTCGGCTCCCTGATTGAGATGCCCAGGGATGAGGACTGAGTTTCTTCTAGGCCCCTGGAGGATCTGGTGCTCTAGCCTGTACAGGGAAGTGAACGCAGACCTCCCTTGTGGTTGATATAAGAGACCACCGGTCTGTTGTCTGTGTGCACCAACACATGGTGGCTCTTTAGCTCTGGGAGAAAGTGTTTGAAAGAGTGAAACATAGTCAGCATTTCCAGGCCACCATAGCTGCCACAGACCTGCCGATGGAGAGGCAGGGGTCCTCCTAAGCTCAGTGATGTCACTAGCTTTTACTTCCTCGCCCTCATCCAACTCCTTCTTCAGCAGGTCGCTTAGTCAAAACTGCCATAGTATAGCGCCAGCCTGACCTGCTGCCATGTACCCTTAGCCCACCAAAGCTGAGGCGGTCCGCAGTGGCTTGGAGGGCAGTGCTGGGTCCTTCAGGACAATGCCGAACGAATGTCTGCTTCCAAAATATTCAAGCCAGAGTCCAAGTCCACCCTAGTCTGCCCAAGTCTTAATCCAAGTACACAATTCAGACGCTGAGTGTGTTCCCACAGTGTTTCAGCGCAGCTCAAGTTAATGAAGGTGAATGCTATTTTCTTTTAATATGTACTTCTATAATCTCATTTCACTCCTCCACCACCTCCTCCACCTCTTTCTCTTCCTCCTTCTCCTCCACCTCTTTCTCCTTCTCCTCTTCCTCCTTCACTTCCACCTCCTCCTTCTCATCTTCCTCCTCCTCCACCTCTTTCTCCTTCTCCTCTTCCTCCTCCTCCTCCACCTCCTCCTCACCTCCTCCTCCTCTTTCTATTCCTCCTCCACCTCTTCCTCCTTCTCATCTTCCTCCTCCACCTCCTCCACCTCTTTCTCCTTCTCATCTTCCTCCTCCACCTCCTTCTCCTCTTCCTCCTCCACTACCTCTTCCTCCTCCTCTTGAAGGTGAATGCTATTTTCTTTTAATATGTACTTCTATAATCTCATTTCACTCCTCCACCACCTCCTCCACCTCTTTCTCTTCCTCCTTCTCCTCCACCTCTTTCTCCTTCTCCTCTTCCTCCTTCACTTCCACCTCCTCCTTCTCATCTTCCTCCTCCTCCACCTCTTTCTCCTTCTCCTCTTCCTCCTCCTCCTCCACCTCCTCCTCACCTCCTCCTCCTCTTTCTATTCCTCCTCCACCTCTTCCTCCTTCTCATCTTCCTCCTCCACCTCCTCCACCTCTTTCTCCTTCTCATCTTCCTCCTCCACCTCCTTCTCCTCTTCCTCCTCCACTACCTCTTCCTCCTCCTCTTGAAGGTGAATGCTATTTTCTTTTAATATGTACTTCTATAATCTGTTTTACTTGGGAAAAAATGAAATTGCTAGTACGTTTCACAAATAAAGTAATTTTTGTTGTTGTTGTCATTTTAAATATATGACATAGTTTTTTGTCTTTCTGTTATCCTTTTTCATTTAGCATTCTTTTATAGTTTAGTTAAACCAAATGAAAATGTTGTTAGCTGAAATCAGTAGAGTTTTCTTGTTCTGTGTGTGTGTGTGAGGCGGAGGACAGCTCTCTGGAGTGTGGCTGGTGTCCTCCGCTGCCGGAGCTGATTTCAGGGAAAGCTGACAGCACCTGCCCCTGTCCTGCTGAATACGCCGAGGTCTGTCAAGCACTCAACAAAACATGCAGAACACACAACACTTTAGATTTCACTTTAACACTTTCAATCGTTCCTGCCTACACCCCTCGACCCTTAATGCATCGTGAGCATCAGAGCTGAGCATCAGTGAATGTTTGCAGCTTTTCTGATAGTAATGTTTGAGTCCTTCAGTCGTCCTCAGTGTGAACAAATGAATGTCATACAGTCACTGTTTAAAGAGCAAGAACCACCAATGAGCATCAACGGAAATAGAAACTGCTGCTGTGGTTTTTATTTGTTTTGTTTAGATTCAGCCGTATGAACAACTCTCCTCCTGTTTTCTCTCTCATGCTGTCAGCTGATTCGCAGATGCCGTGCTCATAACCCCACCCACCGGCCCACCTTTGAGCAGATCCGCAAGTTTGTCCACAGAATCAACCCACACAAAGTCAGTCCTGTAGACATGATGATGGAGCTGGTCAGTCCCACGCACACACAGACACACATAAACACTCTCACACACACAGGTTTGTTATTATTGTAAGGTTTTGTGTGTGTGTGTAGATGGAGAAGTACAGTAAACATCTGGAGGTTCTGGTCGGTGAACGGACTCAAGATCTGATGCTGGAGAAACAGAAGACCGACAGACTGCTTTACAGTAAACAAACTTTTCACTATTCAGGCTTAATTAATTTGTGTAGCACTTTGTTCAAGGCAGATTGATTGATTCACAGTAATACAAAAGTGTTTCAGTGATGTGTGTTTTACAGCAGGTGTGTGTGTGTTTCAGGTATGCTGCCTAAACAGGTGGCTGATGACCTGCGTCAGGGCAAACCTCTACAAGCCCAGAGTTACGTCAGCGCCACTGTGTTCTTCAGGTGATCTCACACACACACACACACACACACACACTCAAACACACACACACGCCGTGATTATCCAGTTTCCAACAGTAAGGTTCCACTTGTTAACACTAGTTAAAATGCACTGCAGTGAATGGGTGCCGTCAGAATGAGAGTCTGATAAAAACATCAGAATAATCCAGTCCATCAGTTAACACCTGGAGAAGACTAAAGATCAAACCAATCCAGCATTAAGATAATTTTAACTAAAATATGAATCCATTATAACGTCCTCCAGAGAAAAAGCCCATTTCCTGTTGTCTCTCACATATTAGTTTAGAGCTGTTTTGTAATCGCTGATTGATCTGTGCAGGTTTCTCTCCTGATTCAGACCACAACACTTTTCCCTGGAGGAGGTGTTATTATGAATTATGGATCATATATTAGTTAAAATCATCTTAATGCTGGATTAGTTTCATCTTTAGTCTTCTCCAGATGTTAACTGATGAGTGCTGTGGATTATTCTGATGTTTTTTTCAGACTCTCATTCTGACGGCACCCATTCACTTCCATTATTGAGCAAATCATGCAGGGGACACATATCTCCAGATCTTATTTTTGAGGGAACTATTCCTTTTGTAAAGCATTCCCGGTTATGTTTTGTTTTATATATTGTTTTGTTCTTCTCTCTTCATGTGGTTTGTGGGCACGTTCTCAGTGATATCGTGGGCTTCACGCAGTTGTCCAGCTCTAGCACTCCTTATCAGGTGGTGGACTTCCTCAACAAACTCTACACAACATTTGACGAGATCATCGACAACCACGATGTTTATAAAGTGGAAACCATCGGCGATGCATGTACATATAATAATTATTAAGCAGATTATTCGAGTGATTTTGTTTTGTGTACAGTGTTATATGTGTCCCTGGAGCACAAAACTAGTCTTAAGGGTCAAATTATTGAAACTAAATTAGTCTTTGTTTAGTTTATTTTCGTGCTAAACTAAAAACAGCAGCCTTAGAAACTACCTGGGATATTTTTGTTTGAGGAATATGAGTGTGTGTTCAGTGATCGTAGCTGTGTTTGTGTGGTGCAGATATGGTGGTGTCCGGCGTGCCGCGAGAGAACGGGATCCTGCACGCGTCTGAGATCGCCAGCATGGCTCTGGACCTGGTGTCCGTCTGCAAGACCTTCAGAATCCCCCACAGACCACAAACCCAGCTTCAGATCCGCGCTGGGATACACTCAGGTCCATTAAACCTGCTCTCAAAGGCTCTTTCTTATTTTAGTATCATTGAGTAAATAGTATAGTTTTACTAATATCACGCATTCACCCTGAAACTAAAAGTTCACCTCACTAACCACTAAGCTCTGTATAATTAGTCCTGAATGACAGTGTTTGGTCAGTTGTGAGATCCAGTGAGGTGTTATCAGGATCTGTTGTGTGTTTTCAGGGCCGGTCGTCGCAGGAGTTGTAGGGACTAAGATGCCGAGATACTGTCTGTTTGGAGACACGGTGAACACGGCGTCCCGTATGGAGTCCACCAGCGAAGGCAGGAACACCATCCTGTATATTCTAGCACTGTATGAGTTATAGCTCATATAGGTGCCTGTGATTGGCATGGAGCAACTAAACACACTAACATGAATGATACTGTAGAATCAGCAGGTGCGTTACGGACGTTCTAAGCGGCCATGTATTAGAATTTTTTCCCGGTCTTGTTTTCTCGTTATCACGACTTAATTTTCTCGTTATTATGCTGGACATGTGGTTACATTAAATGTGAGCGAGCTAAGCGATTGTCCGCGCAGCTGTCACTACAGTCCTGACATAAACGAGGATCTGCACGCTGCTGAAATTATAGAAATATACTATTTAAAACTTGTTTTTTGTTACCTTCTTATGTCTATAGGCAGCCTAAAAGGTCTACTTCAATAAAACAATCGAAAACAAATTTGTGTTTATTTAATACGTATAAATCCAACAAGTGTACAGTCTTCCCCATCTGAGCTCATTATGCTCACTCCCATGCAGGCCAACCTAAAGCCTATTCCTGAACCCAGAAGAATTCTTGCGATAGTCGTGTGAAAACGTGTTTTTAGTTGAGACCAGAAAAAAAACATTAAATCGTGATAACGAGAAAACAACTTTTGTTATGTCGAGATCACGAGAAAACATGACGGAAAAAAAATTATAATACATGGCCGCTTAGAACTTCCGTACATAGTAGAGCCTGACCAATAAAGGATGTTGAAGGCCGATATGATACAAATATTTGTTGGTTTTAAAATCCGATATATCGGCCGATATTTTAATTTTTTTAAATTTCAGAAACGCGCAACAAAACATGAACAGATTCCCCTAACATTAGTTATTTGTAGTTATTTGTGAGTTTTAATTGCTAGCTAATTCTTCGGCTTATTTAACAGCAGCTAAACTGCACATGATAGTCACGAATCTTGTCACGTTTATTTGAGTTAAGAGAACTGATGGGGATGATCTTTTAATTGTTATTCAAGCGATGTGTGTCTCGTGACCCATGAACACACTTCAGCGATGATGTCACTCGTGGATAACTGCTTCTCTCTGCTGGACTCTGTCTGGACCAGCAGGATGTGAGGCGCGTTATACACGAGTGTTACCAACAGTGCCCTCTGGTGGACAAACTATACAACACCAACACTCATGACACGCTTGAAGGGCGTTTCGTCCGTTTTTATTTTATTTTTGAAATATTCATTTATTGGCCGTTATAAATGCAGATACCGATAGTTTGGAAAACGCCTAATATCAGCCGATAATATCAGTCGGGCTCTAGTGAGAAAGTCTATGTATTGTACGTTGTTCATACTGTATTTTCTGTATTTTTTAATTAATAATAATAAACTTAAAAGAAATGCTTAATATTAAGTTGACGTTTCTGTTACTGTATTAAAACTAAGATAAGGAATCAGATCTTTAGTGGTTTAAAGTGATGTGATGAATTGGAGTTATACCGCTCTTCCACACTGGAGAAACATAAATCACAATAACTTTTGATTTTTAATACTGTTTTCTCTTTCGAACTTAGAAGCTTTTGTTGTGTATCCTCAAGTAAAATAAAAATATGTAAGTTCACAATCCAAAGGAAAAAAATCGTATTACTCAAAATGTGAAAATATGGTTCTTCGTCTCAAGGCCTTAATTATTTTTGACAAAATAAAATGGACAATTTTTACTCGTCCAGTGTATTTTTGGCACACCCCAGTGACTCCAGGGTCACGTACTATATCCAGAAAAAGTGTTCAAATCACATTACATTCTAAAATCTAATTAAAATTTTAAATTGAGAAAAAGGCTATTTTGATTACTACATTATACTTTAGTGAGTGCTATCATAAAAATACACTTACTTGCCGCTTAAAACATAAACTGTACACTATAGGCTGCTATATCTGACGAGTTTTTAAAGCCCTTCATATAAAGCTCGTCACATGTTGTTATGGACTTTCTCAGCAGCTGTGCCCTCCACTAGATACTTTTACCAATATCAAGCTATATATCCATATTAATGGTTTTGCTTTATACCGTATCGCTTATAAAAAACATATGGATATATCATACAAACTCAATATATGCCACACTGCACTACCAGTCAACTGACAGAGAGTCAGCTACGCCTGGTGTGTGAGCCTCACCGTGCTCGGTCTTCTCGTGGTCGGAGTATTTGAAGACCTTGTGCAGCTCCTCAGCATGACTCCAGAGGTTCAGACCCTTCAGGACGTCTGCGGCGGAGCCATTAGTGCAGTGCTGCAGCATCACCTGACGCTTGATGGCCTTCAGCTCCTCGTACGTGAAGTACTCCATCAGCATGGGCTGATACACCTGAGGACACACACACAATCAGACATGTATTTTGTGTTATGTGTGTCTAAGATGTTTGGGTCTGATGTAACAGGAGTGAGTCTCACCTCCTCTTCCTCCTTCATATGAGGAAGGAAGTCCTGGGTGAAGGCCTCCAGCCTCTCCTTTAGCTGCTGCGCGTAATTCAGCTGCTCGTACTCGCTCTGAAACATACCATCAACCAGCGTGAGCACCTTCATCATCATCACGACTCAAACACAGCTCTTCAATAAGCGAAAAGTTCATAACTGCAGTTATTATAAGCCTGCTGTTTACAGACACTCAATAGCTTCATTCTTTCCATTTTCCAGACAGGAACTCTGTGCAGGATTTCCCAATGCCCTGTAAATAATTGAGTGGAAAATTCACAAAATTTGGCAAGTTCGGCCTGATGTGTCGAAACGGGCTTCGTCATTGACGACGAAAAGCTTTTGGATGACTCTGTACTTAAAAAACGAAATACAAATAAATGGCTGTTTTTTCTACAGCCAAACTTTGTTGATCATTTTTTATTAATGTATTCTTTTAGTGTAATCCTGTCTTTGAAATACTTGTTATATAGTAAACAAAAAACATACATAAATAATAATTGAATGAACAGATTAAAGAAATACTAAGATAAATTAAAAACATGCATTCAATAAAAATAGAAAATAAAAATACATTTAAACTAAATATTACAAATTATAACTGACTAAAATATTTGTTTAAATGTTTATATAGGAAAATAAAAATACAAACAAGATAAAAATGAATAAAGAATAAAGCATTAAATATAGCAAATTGGATCAATAGATTAAAATGATAAAAAAAGGATAATAAAAAATAAAATCTAACTAAATAAAAATATATTAAAATAATAACAAATTTGACAAACATTATATGATATTTTTATACACACTTAAATGTGTTATTTTAGTACAGCAGCTTAAACTAAAACTAAAATGAGAAACTAACAAACTAAATAAATAGACTATAATAAATATAAAACAAATGATGGAAATAAACAGTTGACATAAAAATATAAATAAAATAAAATAAAATAAATAAAAATTCTAAATATAAGTAATTTTTAAACATTTTATTTCAGTTTAAAAAAACCGAAAAATTAAACTATGTAGGTATTTGTAGCGATGCATTTCTTTTATTCCAACAATCACTAGAATATTAGGTATTTATTCATTTTCAAAAACTGACCCTTATGACTGGTTTTGTGCTCCAGGGTCACATAAACAAAGACATAAGTGCATAAACAAGGTCTGTGTCACGTCAGGTCTGACCTCTGAACGTCCACAACAGTATGTCAGTAATTATCTTGTATTACAGGTGAAGAGTGGCATTACTCTCACACACACCTTGACGCTGCGCAGCCCCTTCTCGAAGAGCGAGAGCATCTCGGAGAGCTTGTTATCAGCGTGGACGTGGTACACGGTCTGACTGCGCTCCTGCAGCAGCTCCATGATGCACTCGTTCTCGATCTGCTCGTGCATCTTGAACTCTGTAAACGTGGCCAGGAGCGACTGCAGAAACGAGCGGAAGTCCGTGTTGTTGGAGAAGTTGGTGTTGGACAGCTGTGGACGGACAGACACAAAACAAATCAATGAAATAATAATCCAGAACATCGTTCTTTAATCCCTTTCAGATGAAAGATGATCCAGGTGCTGACTGGACGCAGGTTTGTAGACAGCAGAGATCACAACCTTATAGACTCAAGCCTATCAGAGACCATCCTGAGGTTATGATGTTGACATTTTATATATGACTTGAAAATGATCATTAAATATTGCAATTATGCTGGCTATCATCCTCTGTAGACCAGGGGTTTTCAAACTGAGATTTACTAACAAAACAAATAAATGGATTAAAATAATGATGAAAAAAAAAAATATATATATATATATATATATATATATATAAAATTAATACAAATATTATAGAGGGCAAGAGAGTTATTTTATAAATTAAATATTATAAAATATAAAAATGGGATTAAAATAAACAATGAAGAATATTAAAAAATATACATAACTAAAAATGATTAAAATAAATGTAAAAATTATTAAGTTAAAATAAATAAATATTCTAATATAAAAAAAGAATAAAAAAAAGACAAAAATGGATGAATATAAAAAAATAACTAAAAATGATTTTAAAAAATAAATAAAAATAAATATTCAATAAAAAAAATGTTGATAAAAACGATTAAAATAAACAAATTAAAACAGATAAATAATTAAATTAAACCTAGCTGAACAATTAAAATAAACTGAACACTTTATATTACACAACATTTTTCATTTAAAAAAAACATATCTAGCTAACTAAATAAAACACGATAAAAATAAAAAATAAATAAATTAATTAATTAAAAAATATATATTATATATATATATCGGATTAAAACAAACTAATGGAAATAACTAAATAAGATCTAAATATCCTAAAATAAATCTTCAAAAAGGTTTCAAAATTATTAAAATCAACAGATTGATATGCATAAACGACAATTGAATACATGGTACATAACAGCAGAGTACTGTTTAGGCGACAAAAGCACATATTAGAAACTAAATGTTTTTACACATGAAAACATGTCGCTGGCTTTGAAGGATGGCGGTCACTCACGAGGCCGCTCATGGTCTGTAGTATCTAAATTATTGAAGACCTCTGCTCTAGATAAGAGCGTCAGCGCGGGTCGTTAGAGACTCCTATCAGACGAGCATCAGTGTTATATAACGCTGAATGTGTGTCATGTTACAAGAGTTCAGACCCAGTCCACCCTGCAGCTGAGTGTGTGTGTGTGTGTGGATGCGCTAAACACAACAAACCTACTGACACAGCAAACAAACAAACACACACACACATCTTACATAATCAGGGTGTGTGATGTCCAAACCCAAACACCCATGCAGGTTTTAAAGCCACACACCCAATAAAATCCTTGAAAACCATCTGAATCTTCAAGCAAAACCTGTTTAGAGTCAGACTGAATCAGACTAAAGCCGTTTATCCTAAACCAGGTCACTTTTGCATCGCATTTCAGTGCTTTAATTCAGTTTAATCTAATGCATCAAGTACATTTAAAGGGTTCAAATATAGAAATGATCAGATTGCAGAATCAGACACACCGTGTGTGACGTAATTCACATCTGTGTTACTTATTAACACACAGATTACAAGGCATACAGAGGTTTATATGGCGTTAGCAAATCAATAAATTGATCAAAAACTCAAACGAATGTCTGTCTTGAACAAATTACAATACACAATATTATCAGACACTGAGTATTTCCATATGTCACGTGGGTTAGGAGGAGTTTCTGTGTTTATATTATTATTATTCAATACAAATTACGTTTTTCTTAAAAGATCTGAGACCAGAAATTCACATTTAATGCAAACGTATGCAAGTTATGTTGTTTATATTGCATTTGATAAGGTGTTTTGTATTTAATCATTCTTACTAAACTCTCGTAGCTTCAATTTATGGATACGAACGGGATAAAGTGTGCATAATGCATAAACATAGATATGAAATAAAGTGTTTGTGCTGATCTAAGATCAGACGGTTATCAGACGTTCACGTTAAACTCTGATGTCTGTCTATTATTAGCCGTCTGGCTAGCATTAGCGCTCCTCAAACACGCCACCAAACGACTTAAAAGCCAGGGAGCTGGGTGGTAAAACAACACATGAAACGGAGCAGACACGAACCTTCTCGCTGTAGAGCCCCACCAGCTGCTTCATGCGCCAGTGAGGCCCGGTAAAAACATCCACCTCGTCGGGAAACGGAGCCATCGCGCCTCCATCAGCTCCCACCGCGGACTGAACACGGGAGGCCAGATCCTCGGGTAAAAACCCTCCTCACAGGCGAAAAAAACAAACTAATAACACATAAAATAAACCAAAATAAATAAACAAAACCCCGCCACACATAACAACAACAGTAAAAAAAAAAGTGATAAACCAAATATATGCAATATTAAAAATAAAAATGATATATGTGTGTGCAGTGTTTATGAATATATAAATACAAGCACATACAGTATGTATATTTTGAAAATATTTACATGTATTACATATTTATATTCATATAATTTACGTTTTATAATATATATATTAAAAAAGTTCTTAAATATTTAATGTAAGATACATATACATAATAAATGCACAGTACGCACGCACATTATGTAAACAAAAACGTTTATTTGGATGCAGTTAATCATGGTTAATCTTTAACCTTAAGTAAGTTATTTTAGTACGAGAAGTTAAGCTAAATTGTTGCCTTAAATATAGCTTTTTATTTGGTAACTATAATAACCATGCAATGTATTAGAACAGTGTTGCAGTATAAACATAAGCCTTCACAACACACAAAACAACAACAAAAAACTTTAAAACTGATTTTAAAAGGAAAAGGTAAAAAAAAAAATAGTATTTAAAGGGTTGCCATGCAAAACATTGTTTTTTTTTTATTATTACCATTTAAAATGATCAATAAATATACACTGAATTAAATTTTCAGTGTTTACACAAAACATTAAAATCACTAAGATATCGATGCGTGCATTTCTCGTACCTGTTGGGTTTTATTGTGATAAGCGACGGCGAATTCAGCGGATTCCAAAAGCACTTGGCAACCAGGATGACGCCATTACGTCTACGTGCGCAGTGACATGTTCAACACGAACAAATGACCCGTCAATACACACGCATGTGCGCCATGAAATAACGCGCAAATGCATACAAACATGTCATTAAATAACGGGTATATGCATACTGAACAATAATTAAGACACAGCCGATGTTACTTTGTGTATAATAAAACGTTTAACTTCATTATTATAGTAAAACTGACTGTAAACGTAGCGTAGTGTATTAAACAAAACCACAAAAGAGAGAATTTTAGACTTTATTTAATGCAGCAAAATCATGATTATTCATCTTTGAAGTAATAAGACAAGGTGCAAGTTGAAAAAACAAACAAACAAAAAAACACAACGTTATATTAAACCTCTTACCTTACAAACATATGGATATATTGTATGAATAAACAACTATGGAATTCAATTTCATTTCAGATGTTCCAGAGAAACCAACCATTCACCTGCCAGACGATGATCAGAGTACAAATGTCGAATCAACAATCAAAAACAAATAAAGGAATGAGAAGCCATTAAAGGTGTGTCTTCACACAACGCTATATGTGTGCTTATAGTGTTCGAGCACTACAGCCGAGTTTTGCTTCGCTCTGAAAGAAGGTCTTCATGGCAGAAATTAGTAAAAGATAAATCAGCAAACTACATCTGATTAAATTACGATCTTAGTTCTGTGCATGTTGGCACCTCACTGAGTCCCTCTACTGCTAAACATCACATTTATTAAACATTCTTATAGAAAATCCTGATATTTCAGTCCAGTCAGATCGACGAAATAGTAGGAAGGTCCTGCTGATTTCTTCATTTGTGTGTCCTCCACACCAGAGGAGGCGCTGTCACGCTTTAGCTGTCGTCCTGCAGCATCTCCTCAATCTCACGGTCCCAGTTATCGTCTCGATTTTCTGTGTCGATGACAACTTCATACTCCTGAAGCTCCTGCTGCAGCTCCTTCTCCCAGTCAGCCGTCTCTTCTATCAAAGAATGAACGGGGAAAACAAGAGATATTTTAAAGAGCGAGAAAAAATCATTATGCGATAAGACAAATAAATACAAAGCGGTGTTACACGAAAAGCATTAATAGTATTAGTATTTAAACAATTAATTTAATTAATTCTGATTGGTTGAGTTGCGTTCGAAGCTGCTGCAAAATACAAAGATACACCTTTATTTACGTTTGTGTGTTGCTCGGCAACCACTACTGTTTCTGAGGAACTACATTGTTTGGCGGAAGAATATTGGGTCTCATTCACTAATAATTGCGTACATTTTTCGTATTTATACGCGCATGAGTTTGTTCTTAAAACCCATTCTTCTGTTAGTGACTCTGGAGTGTTTAAATGAGCGCTGCTAGTCATTTGCATAAAACACGCCCAAATCAGCTCCATATAAGGGCTTTCCGCAAAGTGGCGCTCGTCCAGAGAAAGACAGCTATGGCACCGAAACAAAAGACAAAGAAGAATTTTAACGATAATGATTGTTGTTTGGACCTCTATATCTATCAATTTGTATATAATTTATATCTATTAGTATAAATTCACTGTAAACCACGGCTTCTTGAACCTTACTGCTTTAATATAAACATCTGTCGGCATTAAAACATTTCTTTTTGTTGTTTAAGTTGAAGTTAAGGTACTCATGGGGCTTACTGCTTTTATGAAGCGGTTATTCCATATACATATTAAGGTTTCAATAGTGTAATGATATTAATAAAAACATTATTGTAGTTCCCCAGAAACAGTAGTGGTTGCCGAGCAACACACAAATGTAAACAAAGAGTAGAGTATTTTACAACAGCTTCAAACGCAGCTCAACGAATCAGAATTATCTGTTTTATAATATATTTTTTATAATGTTATAAAAATGAACACATCTAAAAGTGATCAAACCCACCTTCTTTCTTATCCAGCACCAGCTGCTCCATCTCTTTCCGCAGATCCTCTTGGTTTATGTCGCAGGTGTCAAACGCGTCGCTGACGAACTCGGACACGCCGGGGCTGGTGGAGATGTCCTCCTCCTCCTGAAAACACAGGCATTAGTCACTGAAGTCTGGGAGGAGACACAGATCTAGGGTCGAGAGCATACCTGGTTACTCTTAGCTTTAGCGCTGATGGCCACAGGCGGTGTTTTCGGTCTGATGCTTTCTGTGAACAGGAAAACACATCTTTATTTCCTTTTCCAAGAGTCTAAACAATGATCAATCCACATCATATACAACTATTCATGATTTGAAATAAGTAAATATTGTGTTGATCTTAAATAAATCACTTTAGCTTTTGGTGTACATTTCATTTCCTTTATATTTCATTATATTGTATCAATGTTATAGGCTAGTTATTATTAATATTAATACATTTAAGTTTTTTAAGTAATACATTAATACATCTATTTTTTGTCTTTGTTATATTAAAAACATTTTATTTGTTATATTTAAATTTTAAATATTTAAATGTTTTTTGTCATTTTTAATAGTTTATATAGTTTTTTTTTGTTAAATTTAAATGTTTACTTTTTTATTTTAGTTCTTTTTAAACCTTTACCATTATTAAAAAATTTTTTTTTTAAATTTCAACATTAATTGAAATAAAAATGTTCCATATTTTTGCCAAAGCAATATTTATATTAATGTATATTAATTTTATTTTAATATTACAATAAGAAGTAAAATAATTAAAACATAATAATAATAATATAGACATACTGAAAAAAAATAATAAAAAAAATTACAAAGACCAACACAAGTAATGGAACACCTTAAATTAGATTGAAAACAGAAAATATTAAATATTTCAAAATATTAACAATATTAGTGATACTGATGATACTAAAAACAACACTGGTTTGCTGTCATTTTGATGTTTTTTTAATATCTAGATTTTATTTTATTTGAGTGTTTCAGTGAACGCCTACAGTATTTAATGTCATAAACATGTTTAGTGGTTATAGTTCTCTATATTGTGAAGTGTTGACATGAATTCTGTCCTCTAATATCTGAAGTGTTTGAACACCTGAGCTGTTCTCGTTCATCGGCGGCGTTGCGTTCTTCTCCTCCTCTCTCTTTTCCTGTGCCTGTTGTTGAGCCGCGAGAGCCGTGAGCTGAGCCGACTGCTTGATCAGAGACACGCGGTAGAAATAATTCCTCCAGAACACGTCCTCCTTCACCCTGAAACACACACACACACACACACTCTCTCAGACTCATCTGCTCTCACAGTCCCGGCAGAACAAACAGGGCTGTAACGGGGCGACTCTCACTGTTTGGGGACGAGGTCGAAGCGCATCCTGTTGAGCAATTCGTCTTCCTGTAACATCACCAGAGCCACGGGGTACATCTGATCGAAGTCGAACTGGAACTGGACTCCGGCCGGAGGATCACGCAGGAAGTTCCTCTTGTCCTGATCCACAAACAATATCAAATTAATACAAATCAGTCACGCCGTTTTGGTTTAAAATGATCTATTTCAATTAAAAAAAAGCATATCTTAAATTTGAATGTACTAATCTAATATGTGTAAAGCTCACAGCGGATAAAGCGAGGATCTGCTGTTGAATGGTTTCCTCCTCGTTGTATCCGACCCAGGGCGGCACTGCGGCGTCTGTGATGAAATATATACATGTATAATAAGACTCTTTCGGAAAATAGCTGTACAGGGTCACAGATTCATGTCCACACCTGTTTTCCTCGCATTTTTCTCCTGGACAAATTTTTCCTGCTCCTTCTGAAAATCCCCCAAAATGGTCTGAAAGAGAATTGAGATGAGCTCATATTTATCAGTCTGAATCAGGGTTATTATACTTAAATTAAACTAAAACTGTGAATAAAAATAAATAAATAATCATTAATTGAAATAAAATGAAATTGATTTTATTTGAACTGGCTGCCGAGGCAATAGTGAAGTTATAGTACTAAAATAACTAAAGGCAATAAATAAAGAATAATAAATATTGGCACAAAAACACACAACAAAGTACTGACACTTTATTAATAAAATGATAGAAAAATAAAACCTAGATCTTTATTGCTAAGACTAACCATTTAAAGAAATAAAAAAATTAATTATATAAATTATAAATAAAAAATAAATTATATATAAATTAACTAATAAGATCACTCTAAGAAAAATGACTAAAAATAAAAAATATATAAAATAATAAAAAATGTTAATAAAAATATTTTGACGTTTTAAATACTAAAAGTGACCAAAAAGCTAATTAAAATTACTAAAACTTACAAAATATTAACAAAAATATATTAAAGTTAATCAATGATGCTAAAATAACACTAGACAGAATTTAGTCCTTAATTTTAAATGCTTTTCGTACAAACTGTGACTAAAATTCTTTTTAAATGCTTTTTTTTTTTTTTATTCAAATTTAAATTAGTGTTCCGTGGCAAATCTAAAGTTTTTTGCTTTTGTTTTTCAAATTGACACACAAATTATATTGTGTTTTTAAAATTATATTTTTGAGAACATGTCATTAGTAAATCCACCAATATTGTTCTATTTCACATCTCGGACAGCCCTGAAAATGAACTCGAGAGACTCTTCAGGTCTGTGTGAAGCACCTTGTCGATGATGCCGTCGATGTTGCTCTCCTCCACCGTTTTCTTGATCGTTTGAGCCGTCTCCGCCACAGAATCTGAGATCTTCTTACTCGCGCTGCTCGCAAAGCCCAGGATGAAGCCTGACAGAAGGAGTATTAAACACATTAAACTCTTCTAGCAAACATCAGACTCATGTTGACACTTCCTGATAATAATAAGCCCTCATTTAACATGTGATTTCTTTATCATTTGGCATTACATTAAATATCCTGAGATGTTCTGCACCATATTATACATTAATACATGATATACATTACCAGCCAAAATTTTTGAACAGCAAGATGCTTAATGTTTCATTTTTTTAATAATAATTATCTTCTGTATCACGGATTTGCACTGAAATATTGAGCAGCACAACCGTTTTCAACATTTATAATAATCATAAACTTTGTTTGGATAACTTTAAAGGCGATTTTCTCAAACATTGTCCGATCCTAACAAACTATAAATCAACAGAAAGCGTATTTATTCAGCTTAATGCTTGTTCTGGTGTCAGGGTGTCATATAGTGATGTTGTGAGGTGTATCTGTGTCACCGCTGAGTCCTTTGGCCTGCTGCAGGATGTGTTGTGTTTCTTCGGTCTCTGTGCTGGTGTTTATCTCCTGTTTGTCCGTTTTCTCTTCGATCACGGACTCTGCGCCCAGCCACGAGCTCCAGCCCTTAAACATGCTGCCGTGTCTCCGCGGTCAATTTAAAGATCTCTGACGGTTGTAATCAAGAGAACTTTACTCCATGATTCGCATCCGCAAAGGGCCACATCTACAGCAACAACAACAACAGCGGAGCAACGGAGCGCTTCCGCCGTCAAACACGCGCACACGCGCGCACACCGCGGAGCTCCGCAGCGCCTCCTGCAGTGCGGGAGGAACGACACATTCACACTGACACGTCACATTGGCGTTACATGATGTGTTGGTTGCTTTTTATATAGTACACTTTCGATTTAATATTTCCAATTGTTTGTAAAAGCTGTTTTATGCATGTTTGGCGGAGTTTTTGTTGCAATTACGTCTTCCTGACCAGCAGACGTCGCCGCTGAATCATTTCGAGAAGAGATCGGTTCGATTGATTCAAAGCTTCGAAACGTTTCTGTGTGAATTTTTCAACGCTGGTGCGTCTTTTGTTGGCCATGTACATACATTGACCTTAACTGACACAATGAATGGAAATGTTAGCTTTTCTGTATACCAAAAAAAACCCCAAAACATTAAAGTCAGATAGTCTTATATACCTTTATTTTCATTGCACAGGCAATAAAGATTTGTGTAAAGACAGCATAAACCTTTTAACAAAAACACATTAGTGCCCCTTGAGAAATCCTGTCCAAAATGGTGCTGGGCAATCCTACAATTACGCCTAGTCACAGTTTAATGCAAAAGTTTTGGCACCCCTTGCAGAATCTGTGAAAAATGTTAACAAAACAAGAGAGAATATACAAAATGCCTGTTATTTTTTGTTTAGTGTGTCCTGAGTAAGATATTTACACAAAAGATGTTTACATATAGTACACAAGACCAAAAAAAGGGGAAAATTATTAAAATACTCCCCTCAAAAGTTTGGGAACTCTTGGTTCTTAATACTTTGTTACCTGGATGATCTACGACTGTCGTTGTGTTTTGTGACGGTTGATCACAAGTCCCTTGTTTGTTCTGAACAGTTTAACTGAGCACCGCTCTTCAGAAAAATCCTCCAGCTCCTGCACATTCTTCAGTTTTCCAACATGATTTGTATATTTGAACCCTTTCCAAAGGTGACTATGGTTTAGGGACAGTTTAGGGACTCAAACACAACTATTAAAAAACTATCAAACATTCACAGAAGGAAACAAGATGCATTAAGAAGGAAACAAGATGCATTAAGAGCCAAGGAAGGAGGAAACAAGAGGGGTTTTGAGAGGGGTTATTTTAATAATTTTCCCCTTTTTTTGGTCTTGTGTACTATATGTAAACATCTTTTGTGTAAATATCTTACTCAGGACATAAAAAACAAAAAACTAACAGGCATTTTGTATATTCTCTCATATTTTGTTAACAGTTTTCACAGATTCTGCAAGGGGTGCCCAAACTTTTGCATTAAACTGTATGTTTGGAACATTTTGAAACTAAACTAACAGAGTCAGTGAGTCATGTTTGACATTGTGACAAGCGACGAAAGTGGCCAGACTCTATCCGAAATATTTCTTATGTTTATTAGATGAGTGTAAGACATTTGTGTTTATGCTGTTTGATATACCAACATCGAACAGAGAAGACTGAAGTAAAGCTTTTTCAAGGGCTCTTTCCTGTTGGTTATCATTGTTCACAGATCTAAATAAGAGACATTTTGGAACCATCTTTTTGTGCTCTGTGGTCATTTTGTCTACATTAATGGCCCATAGGCTATCTACATTACAATTTGAAGACATCCTGCCATTTACTTTACCTTCTGGACCCGGTTTGGTTTAGTGACACAGCAGCAGTGAGCTGTTTATTGCGTGGATTGCTATTCAGCTTTTGAAACATAAAGAATCAAGAGTCAACAGGCAAGTTGTTGATATCTATAAAACTTGGATGAGGTTTGTCCCTAAACCTTTGAAAAAAAAGGGGTGTCACTAAATCTTTTGATTTGTCTATCAAATATGTGTTGTCCTTTAATGTTTTGATTGTTCAAAACACAGTAAAAAGAGAAAGGGAGAGATTGCAAGAAGCCTTGTTTAACGTCAAGGGCTTTACAGAAATCTAACATTAAAACAAATCAATTTGATAAGAATAGTCCAAAATCAAGTTAATATGAATACTAATGTGCCTATTTTTCATGAAACCCGTTTACGTTTCATTACTGACTTGACAGATTTGAATCTTTTTGCATAAACTAGTGCAAAAAGTTTGTAGTGTTGTAGTTTAATATTTATCAGGTTTAATCAAGGAGATTAAGCATAATTGTGACTCAGAAATGCATTCATTAAACAAAAAGAAAAGAGGACCTTCTAATTCCTTCCAGAAATTGAAAGTCCGTCTGGATCTGGACGCTTTTTCTAAGCGCAGACAGTAATTCTTCCTTCCTTAGGTCAGAGTTACAAAGGTCGTTACGTTGAAATCGTTACTAATCAAAGAAATAAACTCTTCAATCTTCAAGTGTCATAATTAAAACGTTTATATATATATATATATATATAAATCACAAATTCTGATTAGTTTGGTATCCTTGCATAACGACTTGACAAAGAATTTCTCTTAAAATGTGTTTTTTCAAGGGCAGAAAAAAGGCTGTATTTCTCTCTTTTCTATCCATAGAGCACACAAAGGCTCCTTTACACTTGCTGGTAAATCAAGTTTTAATTTTAAGGCCTGAATCTCACTTTCCTATATTTGAGTCTGTAAGGATAGCTCAATCAGAAGGTGATCTGAAAAGGGATGAAATTAGTAATAGATCGAATCTTGATTTTAAAGACTTGGATGCATTACTCCATATATACTCAATAAATTACTATTAAAATAGTGCCAGCAGTCAACAAAACATAAATCTTTAAGGAGTCTATAAAATTAGATCTTTGACCCTGTGGTGTAAATTAATGTCCACAATCCACAAATATTACAGCTATTAAATTTGGTATTAACTAATTTAACAGCTCCCTCTTCAGGGGAGGATGTAGTATTAACAATATCTCCTATAAATCTTTGAATTAAAATAAGAACATAATCCAGTCAGACGCAGATGGAATGACTTTCTTGTAAGAAAAAGGAAAGTAGCATTGTAACGTCAACAAAAGACAAAGGTACGTGACCAAAGTTTATTCCCACTTTGGAGAGAAATTCCCTGATGAAGAAACCATTCTCTCTGAAGTAGACGGAATTCTTCCATCCATGTCTGAGTCATAACTCAGCCCACCACTTGAAGGCAAATGAAAAGAGTTCGCACTCGCAGTTGTTTTTTTAATCGCCCCGCCCCGTTCATGCAGGCTCAGTTCCGCCCCGACCTGCCCTTATATGGGCAGATGGGTCCTTTTCTGTCAAACAGCCGGCCGGTCTGTTGACAAACACGTTTCGCAATTCGCAGTTTCAGAGAGAGACAGAACACACGTAACGTTAAATGATAACAAACCGATGCTCATTAAAATGCGTCCCTTATATCTCTTGCTCGTCATAACCTGTCTTACCTTCACTGGTGAGTAAAGCATTGTGAAGTCATCCGTCTCCGTGTAATGTAAATCTCTGCTAGTCGCTTGGGAAGTTAAAAAGTGTAAAGGCTATATGTGACATCTCGTCCATTGTTTTTGTTTTTCAGGTGCTGCGCGTGGCAGTGAGACAGTGGAGGTAAAAAGAGGTAAAAGTGCCAGCGTAGAAACAACTGGGAATGTAAGGCGACTGACTTTGAACAACTGCGAGAAGACGACAGAACACCCCATTATCCGCCACTGTTCCCCCGAAGAGGAGAAGATGGGCTGCCGCGCGAAGAATTCCGACAGATTCACCATCACAGTTGACTCGCGGAGTTTTTCCGTAACTTTGGATAATGCTAGAGACAGCGATGAGGGGTGTTACACTATCTCATATATCGACTTCGCTAATAAATCGAAGAATAAAACATTCACCGTCAAGGTCACCGGTTAGTATGTTTCTATACAAGCTACAGTGTTGTAAAAAAAAAAAAAGAGGATACGATACCGGAACCCAGTTTGCTCAGTAAGCTGCTGATGGGTGAATGTTACAAGCAATAGTTCAAATATTTTTGAAGTCTAACGCATTTATTGAAGATTAGACTGAATATATATAGTTCAATGAATGTTGACTACTCTTTGAACTGTGTCAGAATTCACCAAACTTCTTAATATAAATACAAGCAAACTTAGTTATATCTTTAACCTCTTAAAACCAGAGAAAATAGATTTAGGGGGGGAAAAAATAGTTTTTTGACGTCTTAACATTGTTTAGAGCATTAAAAAGAATGATATATATATATATATATATATATATATATAACATTTTATAGAATATAATTTAATTTCCCTATTAATTTGTTATGTCCCCCAAAATGCATAACCAATTTTATTCCTGGTGTGCTCATATGAGGACATTTATGAAATCAGCATAAGTCATATTTTTATTTGAAACCCCATAACATTTTCCTTAGATGTTTATTCATGACACACAATTTAAAAATGTGATTTAATTTAGAATTGTAATTACAAAATATTACCATACTTCCATAAGAGTGTCACTAAATTAATGCCAGACATTTTGAAGGACAAGCACGATGAAAAATCCCATCATTTAGTGTCTCTGAAAAGACCTGAATGTGCTCTGTACAGGACATCCAGACTTAAAACTGTGACAGAAATACACTAAAATATAATGTCCTCATAACAGGCCGCATGGTCTTAAGAGGTTAAGACAGCAGTAGAATAGATTAGAAACCTCAAGATCACAGCACAAGATCCTACTCCAAATACTAATCTATCTAAAAGTTTGTATCTTCAGTGGTTATGTACTTTTCATTTTATACAGAACCGTCCAGCACCATTTACACCATAGTGGGCATTGTATCAGCTGTGATTTTGTCCATCATTGGTGTCTACTACATCGTCAAATGCCTCAAGGCAAGTATTATCACAGGAAAATTAGGCAACACTTTTTTTTTGATAATAATAATAATAATAATAATAATAATACTGTAACACTTATTAACAGAATTTTTCTGTTAAGGCTTTGCATCTTACAATGAAGTTTTGTTTTGGGGGAATTTTTAAGTATATTTTGCCCACAAAGGACTTAATTTAAAGTCAAAGTAGATCATTGATGTTTCACTCATTCTGTACATATTACAACCCACATTTCAGACATGTTGGGATAATTGTAAAAACATTTGAATAAAATGAAAATGAAAAGAATTTCAGATCACATGAGTCAACATGAGAACTAAATTAACATAATTATTTTTTTGAGATACATTACACTTTTTTTCCACTAAATGAGCTCATTTCAAATTTGATTTTAAGAAAAGTTGAAGACATTTCAGCTGGAAAAACATCTAAGAACTAGTTCTCTCTTTAATTCTTTAAGTTTAAAGCCAGATTTTAGTTCCAAAGTGAAAGAAACCAGACCATTAATTTCCCTTAACAAAATAAATATTTAAATAGAAAAATTGGTTTCTTAGCTTCTGCAAGAAACAGTTTTGGATTGCCCGATAGCATTGTTATTACTATTAATAACAATAATAATAATTAATTATAATATAATTACTAATAAAAAATAATAATACTAGTAATATCACTTTTTTTGTCTCATAGAAATGTGCATTTAATAATAGCTTGGGTTAGGATGCCGAGGTAATTTTTTTTATTTATGATTAAAATAAGTAAAAACACTTAGTTTTATATGGTTACATTTATTCTGATCAAGTTTTTTTTTTTTTTTTATGAAGCATTGGTCATGATACATACAGTTAAAATCACACATAAAGCACCTCAATGTCATGGTAAAAATATAACTCTATGGTTTTTAGGTAGCCTAAAAACAGTGGTCTAAAACATTTAGTATAAATGCACACATGCTTAATCACAGACACATATTATAATATATACCAAATCTCCAGTAATCAAATTCAGTGTGAATATCACATTTCTCCCACAATACCATGGTGCGGTGAGGGTTTTGACAGTAAATCAAGGTGATGTGTAGACTGAAAAGTGATTTGGATTGAAATCTCAACATTTTCATCTCCCTACAGAGGAAGAAAAATAATGCTCATGAGGATCCAGTGGAGACTGCTTCTGTCAGCTCAGCCAGCAGTGGAGGTCAGTCCAGACGATGACTCTGGTGAACAGAACCCTGTTTATCATGTCAAAATCACAGAGAGCTGTTTCTGTGCACGACTGGTTAAATGCTAATGCGCTTTGGTCACCCGGCCCCTCTCCTCGTTGAAGAGGAAAGGCCATTTGCGAATATACAGTACTGTGCACAAGTCTTAGGCCACTAGTATTTTCACCGACACAAAAAACGAACAAAAAAAGGTTTGCAGTGAGATTATTGATCACAGAGGCCGAAATAACACAGGGTCTGTGCTAAAACAGCAGTGTTGCTCAATTTTCTCAGTTATATTTTGACAGATTTTTTTTTAATTTATTTTTTCTTAATCTCAGGATGAAAACACGTCAGATTTTGGAGAAAAAAATACATTTACTAAAAAAGATTCAGATTACTGGTATCAAGTTTTTAGATAATGTCCTCAGGCTGTAATATAGAGGAGATCTCTGTACTCCACAAGAGGCAAAAAGGTAGCAGATACCAAATATTTCCTTGCCCTAAAAGAAAAAAAAAAGTGTTTCTGTAGTAAAACCCCAATTTAAGATTAATTGGTCAATATGTTAACTGATTATCAAATAGGATGCCCAGGTACTTGTATTCTATTGTTGTATCCCTGGAAGGATATAATGTTGGGAAGATTACTTGTTGCAACTTTAGAATTATAAAAGAGATGAATAAACCAAAGATATTATAAAAATAGCTATATAAGTAAGTTTTTTGCTTTATATCAATATATATATATAATTATATCAATATATCAACACCCCCCTTTTTGTTTTCAAAGTCGCAGGTGATGGTGGACGAGACGGAGAGCTCTGTGGACAATAACAGTGAGCGGGAGGAAGAATGGAAGAACCTGAACCGTGATGGAAAAATAAAGATGACAGCCAAAACTGTACTAACACAAAATTGTGTGGACTCACAAAACAACCACAGGGGCTGAGGCTCCCGTCTGAAGGCCATTGAGACGTCACTCTGTAGAAGCAGCAGCTCTCCTCCGAGATGAGCAGAACATCAAATGCTCGACCAGAAATACAATGGTGGCATGTCCCAGCGAACTAGAGCCTGCATTGATCCTGATAATCTGAAAGAGAACAGACATGTTCAGCACAGGTCGCTGGGGCACGAAGACAGTTCTGTTGTAAATGTAGATTGATATCTCGTACCTTCCTCTTTCATGTGAAGACGGATGGTCTCATTGCTCACTGGATTCACGGCTGCACAGCTGTCGGTGACTGGATCGTTATAACGAAGCTCTAATAGTAAATAAGGTTGACGTTGAGATCAGGAGAGCTGATCTGTTTTCGGATTTCACCCCCTTTATGCATTGAGATGAATACGCCTCAACTATTCTTCACAGAACAGAGAGCAGATGTCCTTCTGTCCATGTCTGTGGTTGGCTACATTGGGTTCGAGTCCCAGGTCCGGCAGGGATTGTGGGTGGAGGGAGTGAATTCCCAGAGCTCTCTCCACCTTCAATACCACGACTGAGGTATGACCCTTGAGCAAGACACTGCTCCCCGGGCGCCGCAGCAATGGCTGCCCACTGCTCCGGGTGTGTGTGTTTGATCACTTCTCACCGCTGTGTGTGTGTGCACTCGGATGGGTTAAACGCAGTGATTATAAACAACTTATAATGTTCTTATTTCTTTTTTATTATTATAAGACAAGGACTGTCGCAAACTCACGCTCTCGCTTACAAATAAGCAGGCAGGACTCAGAGACGGGATTCAAATTCAAACGTAGACATTTATTTATCCTAGACATTTCCTATCCCATGAGGCTCCGGGAGAGGAGGCGTCAGATTCAACAAATGGCGGAAAGTTGAGACGTGGCTCATTTCAAGTGTAAGTACCTCAGGAAAAAAACTTAGTTTATTGTGATTAAATTACACTTGTTTAACACAGTCTAAATACACGGATGACTTATTGAAGGTTTAAATTGTCACGCTGTTGTGACGACGCATGACACGTGACATCATCAATATGGCGGATGTAGTACGTCCGAATTCCATTCATACTACCCACATTCATACTATATAGAACCTACTGTTTTAACGGTCGGGTAGTACGTTCAATTATAAATGTAGTACCTACTCAAGCAGTATACGATTTTGGACGCAGCAAGGGAGTGATAGAAATACACAGACTAATCAAAGACAAGACACAAGACACTGGGAAATGACAGCTGGCGGATAATCAAACACTAATGACAAGGGCGGGGTTACAAACGATCAGGACACGTAAAGGAATGGTTTGTAAACAAAACAGAAAGACACATGGAACAGATAAACACGGAGAACGCCCACGGCGTTACAAGGACGCTGTGGGATTTACTGTACATTATTTTATTGTTGGAGGCAATTTAGTTGCTTCTTGATGTTGAGGTTTTTTGTATTTATCTTTGCTTTGCTCTTTTTCTATACTGGTCTTTACATTTTTTGTTTTGTTGTCTATTCTGTATTCTCTATTTTGCTTCACTTTAGCCAGTGTCATAATAACATTGTGAAGCAGATATAATAGTTACATCATAATATTTAACAGATATAATAAAACAAAAACTTGAAAAAAAAAAAAAATGATGTTTTATGTTTTATAATTGGCCAACCCAATGACAAGGCTGGATCTGCCTCCTCCGGGGGCAGTGGCCGTTTCTCAATGTCAAGGAAGGATCCTCGGAAGCCAGAATTTCGAGGATGCTACGTCATCGACATCCGTCGAAGGAC
>JAUCMS010000029.1:0-27428 GCA_032357445.1 Enteromius radiatus | reverse complement strand
TTTTATTAAGACATTGTAATGTTATTAAGATATTGTTGCTTTCAGAATTAAACAATAATGCTACATTATGAATAAATGTTTTTGAATATGAAAGACTAAAATAGGGCTGGGCGATATACTGGTAAACACAACTAACCAGTTGGTAGAGATTTTATGGAATATAATTTAAATAACATTTTTAATGTTTATGGAAGAACTCTCCTATGCCCATCGAGGCTGCATTTATTTGATCAAAAATGCACTATAATCAGTAAAATTTCTTAATATTACAATTAAAAAAGTTTAGTTTTTTTGTATATTTTAACATTTCTTATCATTATCAATGCTGAAAAAGTTGATGCTGTTTTTCAGGATTCTTTGATGAGTGGAAATGTAAAAAGGATGTATTTGTATTTTGATAACAGTGTAAAAAGCCTTTATCGAGTTAATGTGTCCTTGCTGAATAGAAGTAATGATTTCTTTAAATCTCATTTGTTGTTTTCCAGTACCTCATCAAAGTGAATGAAATTAAAACCAAGAAAGGAGTAGACCTGTTACAGAACCTCATTAAACACTACCACTCTCAATGCAAGTAAGTCTGTGGGGGAAAAAAAGGTTTTGGAAAATCATTTATATGGTCTTATCCATCAGACAAAAAGCCCCCATAAAGCAAGATATTCAGTCCCCAACAATAGATCTGTCCAATGACTTGAACCATACCATAGCAAAATGAATAAAGTCATCCGTGTGAAGAGAAATCTGTGGGATGGGCAGCACACCTGTGCCGGCTTGGCACCATCACCGTCAGTGTAAAATGTGTGTGTGGTGTGACTGATTGCCCTGCTTTATAGTCGCATCCCTCCACGCTCGAGCCTGTCACGCTGTTTTGAGTGTGACTGGAATTTGAGAGAGTGCGAAACCATTGAAAAAAGCGTGAGAGAGGAGTAGAGATTCCTTGACAATTTACATCGGGAATTAAAATCTCTCTCCTGTCAGTTTCTTTCAGGAGTGTCTGGCTGCAACGGAAAAACTCAAGCAGTACATTGATGCCCTTACGGGACAGCTGAGTGCTGTGAGTAATTCTTCACATGCTTGCTGCTCACACAGATATGTTCTTAATGTATGGAACAGATGACTTGTGGCACAAATCCTACTTTACAATGAAAATCAATTTTCCATTTCCATTCATTCTTTTGTGTTGCCAAAGACTGTATATACAAAATACCCAAACCTCAAATAGATTTATACAAACTGCATTGTAATGCTGCATGAAAGGGAAAGAGAAAATACTACACTACTACTACTACTACTACTACTACTACTAAATATATAAATATTGTGCATTTGTTCTTGTTATTATAATTAATATACATTTTTCTTAATTAAAATCCCATGTATAACAATAATAACAGTTATAAAATATATTATCATAATATATAATACATTTTTAAAAATCTAATTTAATATTAAATAATAAATTAAATTAAATTAAATACAATAATAATAATTATTATTATTAATACGCCAAGGATCTATATGATAGCACTGATTGAGTGATTGGGGCCAATCTCATGCTTGTCTTGAGCTTCATTTCTGCAAAGTGATTCATAAAAATTAGTTATTATTATCCACCCTGATTCCATCCCTTTAGCTTATAGTACGATGTGATTAAGACTATATTTTTATGACTTGACAGCTCTTTAGCTTTTATATTTAGCATGATTATACTAAACTGACATTTCAGTTGTAAATGCAAAGTGTTTATAATTTACGCTTGCTTGAGGAAAGGTCAGAATGCATAAAAAGCTGTTGAAATCCAAACTACCTTTAAATAATTCAGAGAGATAACCTGAATATCATCTGTCAAGCGATTTGATAGATTAGGCACTGTATACTCCAAAATCCATTCAGACAAATAGGATCAGCCCTCTGTGTGTGTGTGTGTGTGTTAATGTGAGGCATGGTCATGTGGTGGAGTGGCTAATCAGTATTCAGAACACATCTCACTTTGCAGCAATGAAGCTCAGGATGTGCATGACATTGGCCCCAATCACTCAATCCATTCCATCATATAGATCCCCAGTGTATTAATATTTCTTCATATACCATCATAAAAAACAAGTTACTTATTTTTAAATTGAAACGTACTGGGGATCCTTCACATCCTTTGTTCATTCTCAGCCAAATATATGTCAATCTCAGTGAGCAGATTGCTCATGCTGAGCAGCCAATGACTTCTGGGCAATTGTTCTGCATCTTTATGGCATCCCATCATCCTTCAAGCTATCACAGTGCCTTCTCAGTGTTCCTTCATCTCCTACGTGCTTTGTGTAGTCAGCCCAGATCAATAGTTTGTAGGCTAAAAATAGTTAGGTCGATCATCTCAATATGTGTACACCCACACTGATGTGACTCACATTGAAGTATAAGGGGCTTTTACTTAACAAACCCAGAATCTTAGATATAAAGTTTTTATTTGGCTAAAAATATATATATCTTTATGCATTCTAATTTGGATTTAGCTGGCATAGTTGGACTCTTGGTTTGGTTTAGCTAGTTAATCTTCTGATCTTCCAGCTAAACCAGCTGACTAGCATCCAAAATTCCACTTTACTACAACTAACAACATTTTGTCAGTTGAAATAACGCCCAAATAAGAAATATATGCTAAATGAAAAACTTAACTAAATAAAAACTTAACTAAAACATTAAACTTAAATAATTTTAATAAACAAAAAATATAAAATAAACTAAAATTACCATGATAAATGAAAATATTAAAATAAAAGCTAATTAAAAATATAAATAAATAATTAGTGCAGTCAAACAATTAACCGATCATATCCAAAAACTTTTTTTTTTACATAATATATTTGTGTACACTGTGTATTTTGTGTATATAGATACAAACACATGCATGTATATATTTAAGAAAATTGTTATGTAAGTTATGTTTATATATTTATATATATAATATCAAGTACAATAAAATAAATATATAAATGCATTTACATGTAAATACTTTCAGAATATATACTGTATGCGTGTGTTTTAATATATAAAACATAAACAATACAAACACATATTATGTGAACAAAAACTTTTATGTTGGATGTGATTAATCGTGATTAATCGTTTGACTGCACTAATGTATATATATATATGAATAATACTAAATTAACACTGCTAGAAATCAACCAGAACCACATTTTATGTTGTTAAAAATGTGGATGCTTTTAGTTAACATCCCAGATTTTCACTCTAGACCACGAAGAACCACAACAGAGCAGCTTTTGTTTGCTTTGAGCATGGCGCATCAAGGTTACCAGCCTCTGCCGCTCTATAATGTCAGACCAACACAATCACAGAAAAATCAGCACTGCAAGCAGCTGGGAACAGTAACTTTATAGCTGATAAACCAGAGGGCTTCTTTTAGCTGCAGTGAAGTTGTGAGTGACAGACAGCTTAATGAAAGGGCCATTGTCTTACCCAAAGCCTAAGTAATTACACTTAGAAAAACACGGCTGAAGGAATGCACAAGGAGGAGAGGATGTGTAGGATGTGTTTGGAAGAATTTAAGCGTGTGTATGTGTGTGTGTTTATATAGATCAAACATAAGCAGGAAGATGAGAAGAGACAGCTCTGTTCTCTCAGAGATCAGCTCAGACCAGCTCTGCAGCCCGAAGTCAAAGAGGTAAAGAATGACACTGTTTGCACCTCATTCCCGCTCCACTGGCACACATTTTTCCTGCTTTGAAATTCACAGCAAATTTCTCATGCATGCTTTCCCTTATTACACTCCCAGCTTTTCAGTTTGCAAATTCTGAACTGGTTTTTCTAACACTTAGCGTTGTAAGGTTTACTGTAACTAAAGGTTTATGTGTATAGTGAGACTGGGGCAATAAACTACAGCTCTGTCTTCAGTTGTGCATTGTATAGGACTGCGCTATGTGTAACCCACTGCTGTGCTTTATGTTTTTCCTGTCTCAGAGTTCACCCACCACTATTGATTCACTCCAGGAAAATCAATAACATTTTATGTTGCAGTGCATGGTGGTATATATTATTTGTCAGGGTAATAAATAGACAGGGTCTTAAGGAGTAATTTGTTAGTCCTATTCAAGTATTTAATGGGATTATGGTGGATGGGGATCAATGTATATTTGTTATTGTCAATCATCTTCTACAATAATTGAAAGAAATACTAAAATTGACTGGAATGAATGTAAAGAGCAGCTATTAACATAATTGTTTTTCTAAATGCTTCACCGACAAAATAGCAGTCCAGGAGAGTAAGTTGAATTTTTTTTTGTTTTTAATTAGCATGTGATGTTATCAAACTGCTGTAATTAACCATAAACACTTGCATGTGAACTGTCACTTCATGTTTCTCACACTGAGTCCGAGGTTTTTGTATGGATTTTCCCTTTTTCCATATTTTTGTTATTCTTTCCTATCAAAATGCATTCTACGGATGTGAAAACGCAGAAAATCAAACCTGATCCAAATTGAGAATTTCCTTTTGCTGTCAGATTGCAAAATTTATATCTGATTGTCGTGGTTTTTTTTTCTGAAAGCTGTTATGTTAAACATGTTAAACTGTAGTGTTACACTACTAATGTAGTTCTAGAACTTTAAATACATTTATTTATTTCATTTATTTATTTATTTTTTGCAAACTGTGAGGTATGATTTGAAATTGTGTCCTGTTAGTAAGATTTTACCCCAAATATTCTTTTTTGTTTAATTTAAACTCACTGCATGAATGACATTCATCTGTTTTACATTTCTTGCATTTATCAACTCTTCATCCTCAAGTGTGAACTGATACTTCCTTTAGCGTTAGCACCTCTCTGCATTAATAATGTGAAGTTTTTCAGCTAGATTAGCCAAAAATTAAACTTTAGTCATCATTTAATCCCCCTCATTTCAATCTAAGCCTGTATGACATTCCTTTTTCTATAAAATACAAAATAAATATGTTTCGCACAATGTTCACACTTCTCTTTTCCATAGAATAAAAGTGAACTGTGACCTAGTTACATGGACTGATTTTATAGTACCTTTATGTTGTTTCTTTATCATATTTTTAGCTGAATCCCCCATCAACATTCATTCTATTAAAACGAGCAGAAGGAACATTTCCCAAGAACAAAAAAGAAATAAAATGATACAGTACACTACCTACCCCTTTAAGCAGTTTTGTGCAATATCCCATGCATAGAGGCAATGAAAATCAACAAAGCTTTTTGGGCACCACATCTAAACCATAACATTCCCGTTTATGTTTCTTTTGTGCAGGATTCCCTGAGCAGACAGACTGTGTACAGCATGCATCAGCTTCAAGGCAACAAGCAATATGGCACAGAAAAATCAGGCTACCTCTACAAGAGGAGTGATGGGTAAGTTAATCAACTTTGTAGCAAATGGTTGTGATATTATCAGAGTTCTGTTCCCGGATTCTGCATTCTTCAAACATGAAGTATTATCCACTCATTCATTAAGATTTCACTGATAAATCCTTTCGGAAGTGCTCTGGTTGCCCTTAGTTTCAAATTATTCATGTTCTGTAGGACACGCTGCACTGGGAGTTCCACACGTATCTGTCTCTGCTGCATGATTGAGGAGTATGTGATGTGGGTGCTGTGCTGTAATCTCGTTTCTCTGATAGGTTGAGGAAGATGTGGCAGAAGAGGAAATGTACCGTGCAGAACTGCTATCTTACCATCGCTCATGGAACTGTGAGTACTCACATCACTCTCAGTAAATCCAGCTGCAAGCGTTTTTTTCTTCTGCTGGCTTCTGTGATAAAATGCAAATGCATCCTATATAGATGTTCAGTTCTATAGTATGTTGCCATTGTAATACAGGGTATAGCATTAGTAAAGCACCCCTTGTGTTTTAATTTACCAAAGGTCTAGGAGGACTAATTAGGACTTTTTTTGTTGCATAAATATGTTATCAAATAATGCACCTTAAAATGGCATTTTGATTTCGGATTATGACACACTGGACTAGTTAGTATAGTTTGCTCAGTTTTGAGAGCTTTAAGAAAAGGCCAATGAACATTGGCGTGCACTGATTGCATCCAGGAATGTCTATCCGGCCGTGTGCTTCTGGGTGCGGTAGTTTCCTCAACTCTCTGGACGGACATGATCGCTGCCTCACGTGTCTAGGCCAAGTCACGCTGGGACAGCGTTCATGGATAAATCATGCGTTCATTGCGAATGCATGACCATGGCTACAGTGGGGTCCCGCCTCTCGTTCGTGAGTCGGCTCGTCTGCCGCAGTCCCCGGAGCAGAAGATTCTGCACGGTCAACGTGAGGTTCCCCAAGCGCCTTATGTCGACAAAAAAATATACATGTACCGCACCTGAAGCTCCAGACACATTTCGAGTAGCTCTTATCTGCTATGGAGGACAGCAGAAAGGGAATGCTGTCTCCAAACAGAGGTTGGCCCATTGGTTGTTAGATGCCATCTCCCTGGCGTATCTATACCAGGGAGAGCCAGGCGCCTTAGGTGTCAGAGCCCACTCCACACGGAGTGTTGCCTCATCCTATGAGTGCCTCTAGCAGATATCTGTAGGGCTGCAGGCTGGGTGACACTGAACACCTTTGCAAGGTTCTATAATCTTTGTGTGGAGGCTGTCCTCCCGTGTCTTCAGTTAGAAGAAAAAGCAGGTGAGCAGGAGGCCGACTGGTGTCGGCTTGATGCACCATTCCCATGGGATCCGTCCCACGGGATCTCTCAGAATGTTGCCTCCGGCGAACCTGGGTCCTCCTGCCCCGCAGTCAGGACTAGATGCGGAGCAGCTCCTGACTGTGTTCCTACTGAGTCTCCTTCGCCCAGTAGGTTGTGGCTACAAATCTTATCAATATTCCACGGCCAGTTGGAGCGCCGTGTTTCCCTTCATATATCCATAACTTTATTGATATATTGAGTTATTCAAAGTATAGTAACATGTGTTCCCCCCCAACTCCTGCTTCAGTTATGACTGGCATCCCTCTGGGGCCCCCTAAATTTGGCCCTCAGGGCGTTGGGAAGATTACGTGCAGACTCCTTTGTAGACACATTCACCTAGCGGCATGTGAATCTCTGCATAACGCTACCTCAGGGTCGTGGCCTTTTCCACGGGTCTGTTATGTAATGTCGGAGTGACTCAGCTAAAGGGGAACGTCTAGGTTACGTAGGCAACCATCATTCCCTGAAGGAGGAAACAGAGACGTTACATCCCGTTGCCACGACCATGGGTCGCGCTGACGCCGGCGCGGCTCCTCAGCGAAAACCTGCAGGTGCACTGCATCAGCGCCCCTCACATAGTGATGAGGTGCAGCTGGACGCAATCAGTGCATGCCAATGTTCATTGGCCTTTTCTTAAAGCTCAAAGGCAATTGGTCTCTCATGCGAGTTCCCATATGTAATGTCTCCTTCAGGGAACGAGGGTTACCTACATAACCTAGACGTTCTAAAGTTTGGTGTTAAGGTTTATAAAGTCTCTTTTGGTCACTAAGGCTACATTTATTTGATCAAATTACAATAACAACAATATAGTAATCTATTTTAGTAGTAGAATAGATTTTAATGCAATTTAATTGTGATGGAAAGAATTTCTTTTTTTTCTTCATTATTAATTTTGCTTTTTATTTGCTTATTTTTATTTATTTACAATATATGAATATTCATATTTACCAATTTTACTGGTAACACTTTAGACAATCCACTTTAGACAATCTACTAACAATAAGTAACTTTGCAACTACATGTCAACTAGCATTCTTTAGAGTATTAGTAGACTGTCTGCTTAATATCTTCTAACACTTTATTTTGGTGGATCCACAACATACTACATACTGACTATCAGAAACTTTGCAGGTATATGTCAACTTATTCTACTAACTCTAAACCTACCCTAACAGTCCACTCTGAGAGTTAGTAGACGTGTAGTTGAGAATTAGCTGACATATAGTTGACATGTAGTTACAAAGTTACTTATAGTTAGTAGAATGTCTAAATGGACTATCGAAATAAAGTGTAACCTTTACAATTTCTCATTATTTTAAATTGTATGCTTTTATGATGTTTAGTTATGTGCATTTTCAATGGCTAAAACCTGTGCTGATCACTGATCTATAGATCAGTGGTGCTGATACATAGTACAAGGGAGGTGTAAATTAATGTTATGATTAGTTCTGATATGTTAGTGATGATGTGCTATCCATTTGTTGCAGCCTAATAAATCACCAGCTAAACTGAATCTCCTCACCTGCCAAGTCAAACCAAGCCTGGAAGACAAGAAATGCTTTGACCTCATCTCACGTAAGTTAACCATGTATCCTTCCAGCATTCCTCAACCAAGAGCTCAGTCCCACTGAACTAAATAGAAAATAAACCCCATCGAAGGTAGATATCCTTCATGTCAAGCTGAAGTGTACCAGCCTCAGGATATTTTTGGTGAAGAGAACTGCTTAATTGTATCTGTGTGCATCCATGCATTATTCTGGCCTCAGGTCTCTAGTGTCATTATGTTATATAACAATCATGGCATATTTTGTGATATAATACTAAAGGCAGGTTTTTCTGAAAACAGTTTGCACTGTTTAAATTCTGTATTTACACTTGAGCATAAATAGTTTGATCTCTCCTGCCCCATGTACTTTAACAAACCTGTTTTATCTCTCCTGATTGTTTGCTGATTACACAAATGCTGGTGCCAGCTGAGGAGGAATTGTGAATTTGCAAGGAATAATGAGGGGTGTTGTTGTTGTTGTTTTTTTTGCCTTTTAGATAATCGCACTTACCATTTTCTGGCTGATGATGAATCTGATTGTGTGGCGTAAGTATGTCTATTGTTTATTCACAAACAGAAATTGTGTGCGCTCAAAAAAGACAGAATTGTTTATTCACAGCAGCACGTTATTCAAATGGCCCTATCTGGTGTGTTGATATTTCATCCTTAGAGAACCCACTCAAGCATTTATGTACCTGGATGAGTTTTAACATAATTATGCATAAATCCAAGCAGTAAAAAAAGCACAAACTATTTTTACATACTACATTTATCTATAACTACGCACAAAATGAATTAATAGAGAGATATTTTAAATTATGCATTATTGTATTATTATTTCCTGTTGAAATAGGAAGTTTACACTTTATTACTTTAAGCTGTTCTTGTCACAGTGTAATTATACATTTAAATAAGTAATATTCATGAACGACATGTAGTGACTATATTGGGTTACTTGCATGCAATTATGCGTGATTTATTGTTATTATAATAGTAATTGCATATAATGGTTAACAAGATTTTTTAAAAAGTGTTACCAAAATCTTGTTGCTTTTTATTTGGATTGTCAGCAGGGTTTAGTTTAAATCCCATTTCAAGAGCATCTGTGTCATGAGTGCCATCGAGGTTCCACTAGAGGGCACTTGCATCACCTCACCTCCCTCGGACTAATACCCTATCATGGACTCAATTTCCCATTACGCATTGCACAGTCACATCACCATCTAATCACTCACACCTGCTAATCATCACCACACCCACTCTCACTCAGTATTTAACTGCTTCAGTCACCCATAGACAAATGTGTAGCATTGTGTCCTCTAGTATTCTTCTGCAATCTGATTGGACAAATCCTTTTTTTCCCCCTAAGACGAAAACACTACATTTAAAGGCATTAATGCTTTAATTAAGCAAGGACTATACATTAAACTGATCAAAAGTGACAACAAAGATTTTTACATTGTTGCAAAATATAAATATATTTCAAATAAATCCAAATAAATTGGATAAATAAATGTTTACATTTATTTACATATTACAGAAGAAATAAATGCAAATAAATACTGTATCAATACATTACTTTTAAACATATATTAAAATAGAAAACATTCTAAATATTTTTTCTTTTGGCTGTAATCAAATAAATACAGCCTTTGTGTGTTATACCAACCCCAAACTTTTAAACGCTTGTGTATACACTGAAAAAAATGTCTCATCTTACTTAGTATTATTGTCTTTTTTCTTGTCAAAATATCAAAAAATTCTTTTAGTAGATAAGCAAAATGACTTAAGATATTTACTTGTTTCCAGGTGACAAAAATCTAAATTAAGAGCATTTTGATTAAGACAAGTACAAATATCTGCCAGTGGGGTATGTAAAATATAAGATAAGTCATTTTTGCAGTGTATAAAAGCGAGTTTTATCACTGCTTAATAAATACGCTTGCATAAAGTTGATTTCAAAGCTAGCAGTCTCTCTGATTTCATGGGCTCTTTAAAGAGAAATGCTTTTAGTCTGCCAGACACTCTTCTGTCCGAGTCTTGAGTCCACCCATGTGACTGTCAGATGAGAATGTGTGGATGGCGGCAGATAGGAAAGAGCTTGTATAATTTTCAGCTCGCACACACACCTCTCCCAAGTTGACCTTTCCATCTTGACAATGTAACAGAGCCTCTATTCTTGGAGAGAAAGAAAAATATGTAACATTTCTTTCTCTGATGCGGCTGTCTGTGCAATGATTGAAGTGCTTCTCATGTCAGATCACAGTCCAGGCTTCCATCTTCAGCTAAATGTCAGAGTTGAAGAGGAGCAAGTGAAGAGATTATTGATAGTCACCAAATGAGAGTTTATTCATTAAATAAAATTGCACAAACCCTTGCACTATTTAGAAAAATTCCCAGAGCAGTGACAGAGGGCGTCTTCTCATTAACTGCTCATGAACTCTGATGTAACCTCTTTAAGCAGGATCATTATTAGTCACAATGACTTTTTCATGCATAGTGCCACCTGGGAATACTGATGTTATTTCAATCTGAAGTTTTTTGTCGCCCTCTAATGGTGGTGTTTATTTTTTCACTTTACTAAAAAATATCAGGTGGATATCAGTGCTCACAAACAGTAAGCAGGAAGCTCTAAATGTGGCTCTGGATGAGAGGAAGCCAAGTGGGGAAAACAGCGTTGAGGATCTGACTCGAGCCATCACTGAGGATATTCGTCGCTTGCCTGGAAACAATGTTTGCTGCGACTGTGGGGCTCCAGGTGCAAAAATAAAGTGTTAACAGTAACACAAATGTTTTTCAACATACACTTATGAAGTATTATGCTACCATGTGACATGAATATTCGAACAATTCTGTAATCTAAATGTTCCAAATAGCTGCGTTTTTCAATTACCAGTACTTAAAATGTTTACATTTTGGCTCCCCCAGTCTTAAATATTTTGTTTAGTACAGTGATTATAACATTGTGAGTCTTTAATAGGTTTGGTTTGTTGTTCCAGAAGACTGTAAAAATGAAATGTAGCGAAAGTTAAAAGTGAGTTTGGTCAATAAAGCCACAAACATCTAAAGTCAAGGGGAATTAACAATTCTCACCGACAGTGTTTATATTATTAGAGTTCTTTGTATTTATTTTAACAGCGCAGTTGGAATAAAACAGGTTCAGAAATGGAAACTAAGCAGTTTAAGTAAACTGCTTTGGAAATGGGCCCCATCTAGCACCTTCAGCTGGTTCTCTGTTCATGCTGTTTTTTTTCCAATGCCTGTGCATAAATCATGTTTAATTAAATTACAATCCAGTGAGTGAACATGAGCGAGTGACCTGAAGGATTTATTGGCACATTTCCTCTAAAAAATGCTAATGTTTTGGCTGGAGAGTTCAAATTTTTTTCTCGGCTGCACCTTTTGTCTCCTTTCCAAAAAGCATGAGTATGTGTCACTGAATATTACTGGAGCTCTTTTACACTGGGTCAGTTTTATTACAGTAATTATTAATATTTTGAACTACCTTTTTGTATTTTTATATTTTCAGTTTTCATTGTGATGTTAGTTTTAGTATTTTAGTATTTTAATTAATTATTGTCCCTTGTGTAAAATAGATATACTGAAATGTATCTGAAATACATTTATTTTATGCTAAGTATACTACAAATACATTTTCATATTTATGTAATTAGTAAAATGTCCTGCAATTGTACTTTTAGCATACTAAACTAGCACTTAATGCACTTTAATTGTGCTGAATTAGTAATAAAGTCCAGTTAAAGATATACTAAAGTATATTTGTATGTGCTGAAGAGGAACTATTGCAAGTATACAGTACTTCAGGTACACTTTAGGTACTTTGCATTTAATCCTTATCAAAAGTAACATTAAAACACATTTTAGACTTAACATAGTGTATTAAGCATAAGTAATATGCCAAGTAAAGTTTAATTATAATTTTTATATCAGAAAGGCTAGAGTTATCTGTCAGTAAATGACTATATTTAGTATGAAATAAATATTGCTACTTCTTTACTAGGGGTGCTTTTGTCATTTTTAATTGTTTTCTTTAATTTATTAGCTTTAATATATATTTAATATGGCTGTTATAGCTTTAATAGCCAAGTCAACATTTTTAAAACTAATTTCTAGTTTTGAGACTAACATCTGATCTTACAGTAATGTTTCCCTATTGTTACTAGTTGTAAAATATAGATTTTAACATACTTTATTTGTACCGTGTAAGTGCTAAAAACATGAAAGGTTTATGAATGGCTTATCTTATTTATATTTATATAGGTTGTATATTTATTGTTAATAAGCCTTTATTTACCCCAGATTCTGACTGTCAAGCAGCTGATAATGTGTTTTCCTTATATTCTTTCCTTTCAGATCCGGCTTGGATCTCTATAAACCTGGGAATCCTCACGTGCATTGAGTGCTCAGGGATCCATCGGGAAATGGGTGTACATTATTCACGTATTCAGTCACTTTCTCTAGACAAACTGGGCACTTCAGAATTGCTGGTGAGGATCAAGGGTGCTCAACAGATGAGGAAAATTAATTCATGCACTGTTTACTGTAGCAGGTTAACATCTTTAAAGCATTCATGTATACCATGTATATTTTTTACAGTATGACAATATCAGCAATTTGTTATGACCCCACAGATTTACGTTTCTTCTTTTTTTTTTGCTCCTTAGTTGGCAAGAAACGTTGGGAATTCAGGTTTTAATGAAATTGTGGAGGCCAATCTTCCCAGTCCATCTGTGAAGCCGTCAGCAGAGAGTGACATGTGAGTGATGAGCAGCTCTGTAATAGCTCTTCAAATGGCAGCCAAATGGTTTCAGCTCTTGGAGTCTCTGTGTCCCCATAGCACCCGGCGTCTTTAGCATTTCCCAAAGCATACGTACCACTCAATTCCCCCTCAATCATGATTTTTTTCCCACAAAAGAGCACTTGCGACTGGGCCGGCCTTAACCTGTCTGTACACAATTAACCTGTCTGCAGGTGGTGCAAAGCTTTTAAAATTGTTTTAAATTGATCATTTATGAAAGTAATTTAAAAGCTGAGGAACATCCAAATGACTTTAACCTTCAAACCGAACAGTTTTAATTTAGGATATATGGTTATATGCACAAATCTCATTCTATTATCACTTCCAAACCCTAACCCTATGTTGGAGACAGAAATTTTCAACTTCCTATACTCCAGTCTTCAGTGTCATACTTCATAAATCATTGTAATATGCTGAAAAGAGATTTCTTAATAAACAGTGAAAAATAAAGCAATTATTTAAAATAGATATCTTATATAAATAGCGTATGCTGTATTAAGGATCAAAGAGAGGGTGCAAATAGTCATGTAAAACTAAACAACAGGTGGTTTTTGTGATTTCTGATTAACATAACTGAGTTGACTTCAGGCGTGGTTTTAAAGCGTGGCCCCTTTAAGAGCTCTCACAGCTGTTATCTGCTGGTGTCTGTCTCAGAGCTCAGGGCTGGATTTTGTCCTAATGGCAGTCTCTGTAGTGTTTCAACCCACATCTGCCCAACATCGTAACCTGAAAAGAGAGGAAATTTGCACTAATGAGAGCTCCAGTTATGTTGTCTCCACCATCTGTGGCTTGTAATGCTCTAGTAGATATGGCAGAGATATTTAGTTTCTCTGGATGGAAAACAAAAGCACATTTTTTTGGTATTGGATGTCTGTTATTTCCCTCTTGCATTTTTGATAACCAATAACAGAACCTATTATAATAGTTGGTGTTATTTTCAGGGCCATACGTAAGGATTTCATACTCTTAAAGTATATGGAGTGGCAGTTTGCACAGCGTAGCAGCGGCTCACCGGAAACAAAGCGCAAATATCTGCAGGACGCTGTGCACAGTCGGGATGTCTTCAGCCTCTTACAGCTTTACGCTGAGAGAATGGACTTCAGCTTGCCACTGCCATGTCCCCTACAGGTCAGCAGATATTAGCTTCCTGCCTAAAAATCAACTGTATCCTATATCGTTCCTTCTGCGGAACTAAAAATAAAGATATTTTGAAGAATGTTAGTAACCAAACAGTTCTGTTTCCATTGACTTCCACTGTATTCTTGCTCATACATTGGAAATCAATAGCCAACCAAAGAAAGAAAGTCATACAGGTTTGAAACGACATGAGAAGTCCCTTACTTGAGTGCATTACCTAGATCTTAACTCCTTCGTTTTTATTACCTTTTTTTTTTTTTTGCAAATAATTGCATATTGTATTTTGACAGGAAAAGGGGGAAACTGCACTTCACCTAGCCGTCCTATTGTCTGACAGGACTTCACTTCATGTGGCTGACTTCTTGTTTCACAACTGGTCGGTTAGAGAAAATAGCATTGTTATTCTAAAAGTGGCCTTACGTAGATGCACATGTGGATTATCTTTCTCATAACTGGCTTTTCTTCTTGTTTTCGGTTTCAGTAATAATCTGAATGCTCAGACTGTGAAGGGGAACACTGCTTTGCATTACTGCTGTCAGCACAATAAAACCGAGTGCCTTAAACTACTGCTCAGAGCCAAGGCCAACACCCATATCAGTGAGTGAGACCTTTAAACTCAAAAACCACCAAGACATTAATGCTTAATAATGTGTTTGTTTATTTGTCTAGTTTTTAATTTGAAGTCATCTCTTTTAATAATATTACACACTTGTTACTACAGCACATAGGGTTTTGTCGGCATCGTATTAGTCGTTTTTAACTGAAGGAGGCTCTTGGTGTTCTTCTGATAGCTGGTTTGGCTGTTGGCTCATTTGCCAGGAGCAGATTACAGTGCAGGATGATAATTGTGCTGATGAAAATTGCTGTTCTGTGATAGAGAATGATAACGGAGAGACGGGGCTGGACACGGCTCGCAGACTGAAGCACACACTGTGCGAGGAGCTGGTGAGTCATAGAGCTCTTCAGCTGTAACTTTTTAAAGCAAGTCTTTACTAGGATATTCATGTGGGTGTAACCTGTATATTTCACTTTTATTGAACCAAATGTTTTAAAGTGCTGTACAGTTCAGATACATCAAGGTCATGGTCTTTTCTATAAGCAGGGATCGCACACCTTTTGGCCGGTGTATTTCAATAGCTTATTAGATCCTTGTGATAAATGGATATATGTTAAAAAATATTATAGCATGACTGAAAAGAGTATATCAACATATATGTTATTCATTTGTATAGGGACTTTTATAGTTTTGTGATGTTTACTATAAAGAATAAAAATTCCTGACCCTGTGATGTACAGAATTTTTAAAGAAGGAAAAAAGACGTTTTGTAGATATGCTCTAATATATTTCATAGCATAGTTGATTTCAGCATTCACTGAATATCATATTTTTTTGGCCTACAGTTATATAATACACTAATAACAGTAACTGTTTAAACAGTTTGAAGTGTTACTGCAGACTGCAAAATATCCCAGCAATCTCTACAAACTGATCTTTAAAAATATGTTATGCACTAATTACAAACACTTAGAAGACATTGAAAGGAATTGGTCAAAAATTCACTGTAATGATGTGTCGTGTTCAGATCCACCAATCACAGAACAACCAGTTCAACATGCACGTGCACGTGGAGTATGAATGGAGACTCAGGCAAGATGATCTTTATGAGAGCGACGATGATCTAGATGACAAGGTAACAACATAAAAAGCCTATTCATTTGTGTATCATGCGATTCTTTGTCCGATGCGTAACAGTGATGCTCCATTTTTGTAGATGGGCCCAGTGAAGAAGGAGCGCTTAGGACGTCCCTTCAGCTTTTATCACAGTAGCTCTACCTCTCACGGTGGAGGAGGAAGTAGCGGAGGGGGGTTGTTGAACGTGGGCCGGAGGTTGGCAATGGCCCGTGGAGAGAACCGGAGGGAGGTGTACGCCAGTCCCAACTCTCAGACTCGCAGCCTCGACAGTCCCCCTCCGCCACCCCCTTCATCGCCCGCACCGCCACTGCCACCTCGAGTCAGAGGTGACGAACTTCTCTTCTTCTCTCTGCTCTTGTCTTCTACAGTCTTGTTTACTCTCCTCGTGTCCTTTCCAGCTCCAAACATCCCCCCTCCTCCCCCTCCTATGAGCTCACCTGATGGCTGGACGTCCCATGAAGTGAGCAGCAGTAAGAAACGAACCCCTCCTCCCCCTCTTATCATCCGACACAAGCGCACCTATTCTGAGCCCGCCCCTCAGATGTCCCTCAGCCCCCACGTTTCACGGCAGGGATCAGCAGGTACGTGACAAACCTGTCAGATGTTTCCCATTCACTGGTCAATAGGTGTGAAAACCCTGCATGCTTCATTTATTGTCATGTTTACAAGCTCAATAAATATGTTTTTTTAATACAGATTATGGAGTACCTGCAGGTCCGAGAAGCTTCGGTGGTCCAGACTCACCTTTCCAGAAGTGTGTGTAAGTGCTTTTTGGAGCCACAATTGATGACTTCTCATAGTGTTTTGAAGTAAATGCATTAGGAGGCAAATTTAGCCAAGGTGCTTGAGTAAAATTGGCTTTTAAAAAAATTGGCAAGTAAAGGAACAGAATTAATTAATTGGCTAGAGAGATGAAAAAAGGAAATTATTATACATAATCAATATTAATGTTATAATATATACACTACTATTCAAATGTTTGGGGTATGTAGGATTTTTAATAATGTTTTTTAAATAAGGTCATTTATACTTCCCTAATTAACATATTTACTGACAGATAACTTGAGTACTACAGACCTACTGACCTACTAATATAAAAAAAATGTATTACTTATGCCTAAAATGCATGTTTATGTCACTTTTAATGAGGATTGTGTAATATTGCCCTTTAAATGCAAAATATTTAAAGTGTACCTACAGTATTATTTCACTTTAGCTCAATTAAATATACTAAGCATGTCTTTAATTGGACTTCAGCACTACTTCTGCACAATTAAAGTTCCGCACAACTACAAAACTAGTTGTTCCAATTTAGCAGACTTTAGTATACTATATAGTATACTTGTACTAAAATTACAATTGCATGGCATTTTATCAAGTACATAAATGTAAAAATGTATTTGTAGTATACTAAGCATTAAATAAATATAATTCAAATATATTTAAGTATATTTATTTTTCACTAGGGTTATACTGGCTGGGTTTTATTTAATTTGGTTACAAATACAACTTTGATAGCTAATTTAAATGATTTAAAAATTTTATTTATTCCTGTGAAGGCAAAACTGAACTCATTACTTTAGTCTTCAGTGTCACATGATCCTTCAGAAATCATTATAATATGCTGATTTGCTGCTTAATGTTTAGTAGAAATTGTGACTTTTGTTTAAGATTCTTTGACACGTTTTCTTAACACTGTCTTTACTGTCACTTTTAAACATTTTAATACATATTTGCTGAATATATATATATAGCATATAGTATACATCTATTTAAAAAAGTAAATATATATTAATTCACATCAACCATCTACTAAAGAAATTAGTGTGCTACGCTATCAAGATGAAACTTTTACAGTAAACTGCATTGTTTATGTTATACAGTACTGTATATTGTGACACTGATTGTAAGACTTTCTATTTCAGCTCAGGCTCTCCCAAATACACCTTGTCCACTCTCAACTCCTTATCTGAGCTCCCAGAGCGAGGTAATTCTTTAACTGTCCAGTTATCTTTCCGCTATATTGTTTCCTGTGCAGTTGTTTAGCTTATCTTGGCTCATGGTTTTTGTTACGATGTGTCATGACTGTAATCTCTCTCAGCAGGCTTTCGAGCAGATGGGGAGAGCAGCTCGTCTCACTTCCTGTACCAAATCCCACAGTCTATCAGCAGCGGTGGGCGGCATGCCCCGGCCCTGTCCCCCACGTCCCCATGCTCCTTCACCCTGGAGACTAACGGTAGCTCCTCTTCCTCCTGCCACCCTGCTCCTCATCCGCTGCCCAGGAAAACTCTGGTGAGAACCCAAATCATAAATATCTCACACCTTGTTCTTTCTCAGCTCAGGAGGTTTTACAGTATATGTTTCTTCTGAAGGAGAAATAAAAATATATTTATTTTAGAAGAAAGCAAGAACCTTAATAAAAGAGGTCTCATTTACAGTAATCATTTAATTTGGGTCAGTATGTTAATTGAATGTTTATGTAATAGTCTCTTATGCTCTTATTTATACTCCAGTGGATACTCCAGTGTTTTGTGTCACATGGTCCGTTCTCTTTGTGTGTTTTGCTTCTAACTTCACCTTTCCCAGCTGTTTTACATCAGTCAATTTACCAGCCCAAACCAGCTTAAACCAGTCTGTATTGACAGGGGAATTACTGCTGTTCTGAGCTGGAGGGGCCGAAGGAATGTTATTTTATTTAGTTTGTCTTTGGCTGTTGAAAAGACATTGAATGATGCAGGCGTTGCTTGACATTTTCCTCATACTTGAGGTCTCCCATAAAAAATTAGTTAAAAATCTGTATTACTTAAGAGACCACATGATACATTTTTTTGCAACATCTTGTTTTTGCTTTTGTGTTTAGATGAAGTCGAAGCTGAAGCGCGTTAAAGCCATGTATGACTGTGTGGCGGATCATCACGATGAGCTCACCTTCAATGAGGGTGAGGTGCTGGTGGTACTGGGAGAGGAGGATGCTGATTGGTGGGTGAGTATACATTTAAAAAAACAGTTCATTTGAGATTAACTTGAAAAACTAGTAAATTCAGTCAATCAGACCTACATTTTACCAGCCATTATATGAAAAATTAGCAGAATGATGAGATCAGTTTCAAGCATTCCAGAGAACCATGCAAAAGAAGTGTTACGTCATGACATGAGTTTTAAGGCCAAGCTGGACAGCTAATTTACCATGGGTCCCTTTGGGAATGTCTGATATATTATTATGATGTATATAAGGGAAAAAAGCTGTGTAGGTAAAATTATTATTAGAAACTTTACCATTTTGTACATAAATTACATTGTCATACCTCAGAGGTTTTTAAAAAGGTTTTTAAAGTTGCTAACAAATTGCTACAGAAGTATCTGTGTTATTTTAGCATACTACTGTAGGATTTATTAATATTTGAAATTGTATGTTTTTAGTTTATATTTAAATTTCAGCTTAATTGTTAGCAATTTTATTATCTGCTTTTATTAGATTATGTGCTTTAATATTTCTACATACTGTATATAGCTTATTATATATTTCTATTGTAGTACTTCATCTTTTGAAATGTAACTTTAATTTAAGTTATTTAATATATATATATATATATATATATATTTTTTTTTTAGTAGCTTTATTTCAATTACTGAAAAATTAACAAACTATGTTTTAGGTTTTTGTTTATACAGGGGTTTTAAAATTCACTTTTGCTGTTGAGCATGTGCATCTAAATATCTCCAGTTCAAAATCATTATTTTTAAAAAACCCTGAGGGAAGCCATGTCATAAAAATGCTTATTCTCTTGTGCTTCCTTGTTTAACATGATACTCAAATGTAGTACATTTTTTATTTCACACTTTGAAGTATAGATGGCATAAATGCCTCAAATTTCGTGTTACGGTTGAAGATGGTTTTTGTGTGGAAGCTGCAGGGTTCTTGTTAGCCTTTGACAGACTCATGCTGTGTGTGCAGATGAATTCTATGATTTCATGGGAGCAGATGGAACTGATCAGAGCAAAGCTCTCAGGGTCCATGTTTTATTCTGCTCTTCCTCCAGCAGAGCTGCCCATACGTCTCCAGTGGGCTTGTCTAATATCCTGCAGATACTTCTACAGGAAAAATAGCCTCTGGATGGCCCATCAAAAGAATAAAAATGTAGATTCACAGAGGAAAAACCTGGCATGCAGGAAAGAGCTTTTAAAGTAAAATGGTTCCTGATTTGCATCTTATTTTGAACATTCTCATTCATCCCACATCTTTTATGTACACATTATTTCCTTTTCATTAAGGTTGATAACATAACTTTACTTCCTTTAATTGATTTTAACATCCTTCATTTTGATGACTTTAACCAGAGCCAGTAATATCTCCCTTTCAGCACGGCTACATCGAGGGACAGCCAGACAGAACGGGCTTATTTCCAGCATCGTTTGTCTCTACGCTCGCTGAATGAAGCCGGCCAACGGAGCTGAAATCATAGCACGGTCGACTCTACTGCCAAAGCACCCTGGGAAATGAGGGGCTTGAAGTCTACCCACAGAACCATCGGTAATGAAGAATCAGCATAACAAAGCAGCACTCACAGGTCCCTCTGCAGTGCCAGGAGAGATGGGATATGTGGAACACGTTGTGCCGTGAGCAAAACTTCTCATAGTTTGCAGTCGTTCAGGCCCCTCACTTATGAGAATCATACCCTCTGATCCATCCACAGACCAGCCTCTGCCAAAATCTGCCATCATGTACTCTCCTAAAAATGCTTTGAAAGCACACACAGCATGAACTGCATGTTACACTGAACTGAACTCAAATGTGAGGAATCATAAATGTCAGATCATAGGTTTGCGTTACGAAAATGCGATGCAGAGATTGTGTTGCTATTTAAGGAATGGAGAACAGCACAATCCTCTGCGACAGGGTAAAAAACTAATGAATTATTATTCATAATAATTGTGTGTTTGGGCGAATAGCAGAGAAAACACATCCGGGTCACGTTACACCTACATTTTAAAGAAAAGTCAAGTATTTTTTATACCGAGAATTTGTTCTTGTTTTTAACATTTAAGCATGTTTCCCCAAAAATTCTTAGTTTTGTAAAAATTTACTTATTTCCTTTACTGTATTAAATACTGTAAACAGTATTTTTTTAATGTAAAATCAGGGAAGATATCATAACACTGGTAAACAAGTAGCCTATAAATACTATAAACATAAAACATTTATGAGCTCACCCATTCATTGTTCAATTATTTTCTTAAGTTCAGATGGAAAGTCACTGAATTGGTTAAGTGGTTTATTGAAAACAGACCACAGAGTATTCACAGGTTCATACAAAACATGAACTTAGATGCTTACAAAGATGTGCACACAATACGCAATTTGGCCATTACCATGGGTTTAAACCGTCACATTCAGCTGGACAGTCTTAGAACATGGACTAAATCCTTAAAGTGCTTTGAGAGCAGAGAACCACTTGTGGCAGAAGACATTTTTGCAAATCATGTCACACCCAGGGAATATTAAATCTGTGGTATATAACTAAACAAAACCATAAAAACTTAATTAGCCACAGTTTTTTGACATTAACGCACAATATCTTGGACTCCTCCTAAATAAATCCACCAGTAGGGAGATGGAGAAAAATGTTTAGAGAGCTGTTTCTCTACTTGCATTAGAACTTATATATACACTGTCATGTATTGAAAGTTGAACTTGTGGTTTTAGCTTTGCTTTTTGTGTGTAAGAACCTGAATGGGAAACCAGGGTATTGTGAGATATTTATGTATTGTGTATCTCGTAAAAAAATTGGCTTGTATGTTTCGTTTTTGTTATCAATATCAATTTTTTTTTTTTTTTTTTTTAATACTGTTCTGGATGCCTTTAAACTGTGACTTTTGAATTCACCTACATTTTTTTGTTATTGTTTATGCTTTGGTTCGGTTTCAAAATAGATTGTTAAAACACTTTCATGTCATTTTCTTTTTAAAATTTGGTCTAAATTATAATTCTCCAATGATGATTTCTTGACTTGTGTGTTCTGTGACTGTTCTCCATGCAAACTCTGTAAACCATACAAGACACTAATTGACAAAGCATAGAATACAAAGCTGAAATACCTTCAAGAACAGAAGTCACAGAAGAGGAAAAAACACTTGGCAACAAACATTGAAATAACAGCTCAAGTTTCAACCTTGTCACAGTCCTTAAAACAGTTTACAATAATGCAAACTAGTAAAGAAAAAAATAATAATTTCATAAAAAGTATAAAAAATAAAATAAAATGCAGAGATAATTTGGGGGAAAAAGATACAATTAATAAAAGATAATACAGCATGTTCTCTATCCAGAACTGTAGTTATACACGATATAGTATGAGTGCCACTGAGAACACTCTAGGGACAGCTTTGGTCTAAAGGTATATATTGATATCAAACACGCAACACAACAACAACGCAAACAACACACTCTCAACTACAATTTTAGAATGTGTTTTCACAGCTCCACGTGACAAATAAATCTTCCAGCATGTGGCTATATTTAGCTGATTTCAGTATGGTAAAGTAATGGCAGAATATGTGTGGTGACTGGATGTCAGTGCATCTCTGTAGTTGTCTGAGGTGAAATCTAAACATCTTTAAATGTCTTAATATACTATTCAAATATTTTTAAAAAAATGTGCATATTGCTTATTTGACACCTTATAATCCTCAAACCTGTTATTTAAAGTTAATGCACTGCGGGTTGAAGTTAAAAGTTAACATGTAATTTAAACTGACCTTATGTACTTCAGTTCACCCAAAAATGTCATTACAATCAGTTTCTCACACTCATGTTGATCCAGCTTAAAAATACAGTAGTTAACATTTGAAGTCAATTCATCAAAAGTTGTCCTAAGACAACAGCACATTTTGGTTTTAGGTCAACTTCGATGAAAGGTTTTGATCCCCTTCAAAAATGGTCTTGTGTATATTTCAAATATGCATTTTTGAAAATGTATTTATTTTTGTCCAGGAAATGAAAGGCAATATTTTTTTTAAACATCTCTGTTCCCTAATGTGAAGAAAAAGTAATTTTGGGTGGGAAGTATTCTTTTAATACTGATCTTATTTTGCATGATTTATCATTACATGTCTGTTATTATAATCTTTCATCAAAATTGAACGACTTGCTTGGCCTCATTTTCTTTTTTTGGCTGATGTAAATGTCTTCAAACAAACACCAGACGATCCATTCTGGTATAAACCATCCTCTTTTCATGATCCAAACAATTACCAATAGATAAACTTAAGCTCCGCCCCCTCTCACTGAATATTCTGCTGATGATCAACAGCTTTATGAACAGCCTTGCTGACTAGAAATGAAACTAGTTTAGTCATGTAAATCTGCAGCGCAGACACTGTGTGAGTCTAAACACAGTTGCAATAAGAAAGAAGTACACAAGGAGGCTCAGATCAAGCCGTTTTGCTTCCATCTTCAAAGTTTCAATGTCCGGAATTAAGGCAAACATCCATTTTTTTTTTCCAGGCACAAAGCATGTAAAAATGCTGTCCAAGAACAGCAAAAGTTCATTTGGTCTTAGGACTACAGCTTGATGTCTGTGGGTTTGGTTCAGTGCAGTTCACAGTGGTCAATTAATGGTAGGGTGGATCACAGATCTGCGTCTCTTTGGCTTCCATACAGCTGCTGCACATCCTTGAGTCAACGAAGGCCACAATTACAGGCTCATCTGTACAATTTGATTTTGCCCTCTTTGTGGAGCCTCTGAATGATCTCAGTCTCGAATTCTGCATTGTGAACGCCCGTCTTTCGAAAGGCACCGGCGTATCTGTTGTACTCCCAGTAATGGTGCCAGTTTCCTTGCTTGTCTGCCCCGTATCCAAACACTGACACCTGTTGGGATGGAACACGGTAAGTGAGAAAAGTCTGGTGATGCAGAAACGGTTATCTTGGCTGTAAACACACGTACAAACCTCATCGCATTGATGCAGAGCAAATATAATTGCTACTATCCCCGTGGAAGGGTATCTTCCATGACGCTCTGTCCAATTGTCATGTGTGTATTTAAAGAAGGCTGGATTTACAACTAACACCTGGGCGGCACACACGGGAGGATGAGTTAGGCTTAACAGATGGAGGCATTTATGGATTTACAAGCTTTAACATGATTAAATACTCACCTTGTCTTTATCAGCTTCTACGCGACTTTTCACTCTCATGTATGTTCTGTTTGGATATAAAAACAGTTTAACCAAAGAGATTTTTAGAGTGATTTTTATCTGTTGTGCATTCTTTCATTCAACATACGTTTTGATTTCTCCTGTGGAAAGGGCGCTGGACAACCACTGCAAGTCTTTGAGTTTGAAGGGAAGGAGGATGAGATGGACACTGGGTTTCAGATCGATCGCACTCTCTGGGTACATGAAGTGGTGGGTGGTTCGTTTACCAACATCCTCTTCAAAACCCTCAGTTACAGCCTTATTCATTCTGTGGGACATTCCAGTTCAAATGCATTAGTAAAAAACTCACTGCACTGCAATTATTGGTTACATTACTCAAGATTAAAAAAAAAACCTGCCCCCTTTGGACCCCTTTGACTTTCCCCTTTGATATGGAATTGTATTTTCATAACTTTAGACCAGACATACAAAGAGTAGAAAACAGACCTCATAACAACGGAGTGGGAATTTATCAAGGCTCCATGTTTGGACTTCAGCAGATTCCCAGAGTTTCCAACAACTGCACACTTCCGGCACTGGTTCTTCTGTGGCATTTCGTTCTTACGTGGAGGGGAAATGATATTAAACATCTTCTGGGAGATGTCTGTGAACTTTCCATCAGATGCCTGCAAAGACTATACAAAATAATATGATTACTACAACTTATAACTTAAAAAGCTAACCTTCAATTTTCAAGCTACTAAACTTTACATCTTAAATAGGAAGACGCTTTTGCTCTCCTAACTTTTCCAGTGTCATTGTATATGCAGAAAACAGACGAGGTGGGAGGAAAATAATCCATTTTGCAATGCAATTCTCACTAAAAGGATTCGGATTCTTTGAGATTTTCAGAATTGATTCCAAGCTTAGTATTTCTTAGGCCTACTCAATAGTGTGCGTGTTTGTGAGTATGGTCAATGTATATAAACTTGAATAGTTACAAATACATGCCAATCACAGGCTTGACTAAATAAAGCCATAAATTAAACAAAAATAAGGAACTTAATAGAAATACACAAATACATTTGACATTCAAGTAATGTAAGAAAAGATTTATAAATATTAGCCTTAAAAGTACACAGGTAGTCACACAGGTACGAAAAAAGATGCATAGATAATCATTTTATCAATGCATCACAGCCCTCTCAATGATATTCGAATCAAATCATGAGGTGCCTAGAGATTTCACCCCTAGATTGCCCTACATTTCTTACATGCCATGTGAAAACTTAAAACTCTTGAGGCACACCAATGTCAGCCTTCTCTGTGAACCTGCAAAAGCCTGAAAGCCTTTAATTAGGCTAAATTAAACCTTACTGAAACACATGGCTGGGCCGAAGGGCCTACATCTGCCCTTGTTCCTTAGGGAGAATTACTTTTTTGTTTAAGGAAACCAGATAACGCAGCGCTGGGGATCCACCGCCATTGCATTAATGATGTTTGGCAAACTGGTAGTGAGTGAACTTGAGAGGGTCTTGAATGAACACACCAGCTGTTGTCTTTCCCTGACGTGTCATGTGCCAGAAAGGGGAAATGATATCTAGCTATGATGATACGACTTTAGAGGCATGCCTGAGAACCCGAAGATCTATTCTTTCTCTGAGAGGCCAATGGCTGTCTAGAGACTAACAAATGAATCTAGGAACAAATCCAACATTAACCGTCCAACTCATTGCAGAAATTGGGAAACTAAATGTACATAAATCTACATCAGTGGTGTGCCGTAATGTTCTGAAATGAGGAGGCTAAGTGCTGTTGCTGTTGTTTTTCATTCATGTCCCAGTCACATTTTCTCACATTTACTAATTTGAATATACTTTTTAGATTTTTACATATTTTACAAACACAAGAGGCAGGATTTATCACATGAACCAATCACAGCCAATTGTAACAACTCATATCATGATGGAGGCATTGGCTCCTCTTATGTGACTTTTCCCCCAATTCATTCTTAAAGGGATAGTTCACCCACAAATTAAAATTCTGTCATTATTTACTCACCCTCATGTCCTTCCAAACCTGTAAGACCTTCGTTCACCTTCGGAACACAAATTAAGATATTTTTGATGATATCAGAGAGCCATCTGACCCTCCATAGACAGCAATACAACCAAAATTATCCCAGATCCAGAAACGCTGTAAAAACACCAGTAAAACAGTCCATGTGACATCAGTGCATCGACTTCACTTTTGCGATGCTAGGAGAAAACTATTTGATCAAATAAAACAAAAATGACATAATTTGCTCTTCTCCCATGACTTACATCTTCCGATATTTTCGAGAGTATCTCAACACAACACATATGCAAGCTTTAACATAACTGATGTAATCAGCCTTGTTTACATTCGGGTGAAAGCACGCAGTTTATTCTTGTAGCGTCTCGTAGTTGAGCCACTGATGTCACATGAACTTTTTTTTTTTTACCAGTGTTTTTGCTACGTTTCTGGATCTGGGATGATTTCAGATGTATTGCTGTCTATAAAGAGACAGATGGCTCTCTGATATCATCAAAAATATCTTAATTTGTGTTCCGAAGATGAACGAAGGTTTGGAACGACTTGAGGGTGAGTAATTAATGACAGAACACTCACTCACTCCTAAACACACCAAATATGTTAGAGCAGTGTTTCTTAATCGGTGGGTCACACCCGCCGAGTGTACAGCCAAAGAAACAACATCAACAAAAATCAATTCTTAATGTTTTCCTGATGGAAAACTTTTATTTTAAAAAACACGCAAGAAAGCTTTTGCAACTTCTGTCAAATGCAGTTGAGAAAAATGCAGTTGAGAAAAAATTCAGTATCTGCAGTCAGATGAGATGTTGAGAGGCTTAATGTCAGTGTCATTATTCTATCATTATTTTCATTACTTGTCATGAAGGTCTCTCACACTAACAGCTAAATGTTACACCATGTTACACAACCAGCTAAGAACCACTTTCCAACTCCCTTATAGAGTTAAATAATTGAGTTTTACAGTTTTCAAATATATTCATCCAACCTCGGGGTCTGATGATAGCTGCAACTTAGCATAGATCACAGAATGTGATTAGACTGTTAGCATCTCACTCCAGAGAGATATTTTTCCTACATAAAACTTGACTGTAGTAGACTGTAGACTGTAGTTATATTGTGTCCTAAGACTGGCAGAAAATGAAAGCTGGCCGATATGGCTAACTAAACTCTCATTCTGGCGTAATAACCAAGGAGCTTTGCGGCTGTACCATGGCTATAGTAGGCACTAGGGGTGTCCCCGACTAAGGATTTTCATAGTCGAATCGGAATTTTCGAATCTTGCCAATAGTCGACTGATAGT
>JAUCMS010000028.1:21070154-21084069 GCA_032357445.1 Enteromius radiatus | reverse complement strand
CTAAGCTACATACCTTCTATGTACATATCAGACAACAATTTCAAATATTCTCTCAATGCATTCTAGGGCACCTTTAAGGATGAATATACAGTTTTAAAGCAAAGCATTTATTTGAAGATGTCTCTACTGTCAAGTTTGATCAGTGGTATACGGTATACTTTTGATCGATTTGCTCCATGTTATAGAGTCCATGACATGAAAGGCAGAAAGTCTTGTTTAAAAGACCCAAATAAAACAATTACAAAGAAAATGCTTCTTCATTTCTTTTGAGGAAGATTGTACAGTAAAGAGCTGTCAGAATGACTGTCATTGTCAATCAATCTCTGTCTGTTGTCTGGTGCTCAGAGAATAATGTTGACTAAAGCTGAGTGTTGCATCAGTGTGTACCCTTATAATGAGCTATCCATGGACACAAACACTTCCAAAAATACAGAGAGTAAACAGACTAAGCAAACAAAATATGTAAACATGCTTTAGGCAAAGAGATTTTAATCAAACAAAGACCAATAAATCAGATAGAATAAATCAAAGGAAAGAAAATAGGATAGAATAAAATAAATAAAATTTATTTACAATATAACAGAATTAAATATTATTTAAAAAAATATTAAATATAATTAATACAATGAAATTATAATTATTAAATAAAGTAAATAATAATAAAAATAAATTATAGAATTTAAATTGATACAATATAAATATATATAGATAAAATAAAAACAGTTTCTCTTTTGAAGCAATGTTGGTGTGTTTACATTGAGCTTACATCTTACCTGAGATCTCATAGCTGATAGACAGGAGGGGAGGGACACTAGGCATCTGGCCGTTTGAGGACTGACCTTCTACAAAACACACAAACTACTGCTAATAAACATCATTCAAGGGAAAACACAAATACAATCACTATGAGCTCTAGACTGTGACTAGAATATTCCAGCTTTAAGGGGGTAACACAGGGCATAAGCTGGTTAGCTCTAACTATCCTGAGCTGTGACGTCAAAAGCAACAGGGAAGGGAGAATATAACCATTCAACCTTTTAAGAGTCCTTTAGAAAATACAATAAAATGACATCCATTTAATCACAATGCACAGGCACTTTTGATATGAGATCATTTTCTGTCATTCAGATGGACTGGGTTGTAAATTTCCCATCATGCTCTACTCTTACCTGTCAGTAAAATCTAAAAAAAAACTCTTGTTTCTCTCCTTAAATTCTTACTCGCACCTCTCTCAGTCTACTTTCATATTTTATTTTCTCAATAGTCTTCACCAAATGCAATAGGCAAGACAACTTATTTCTATATCTGTCAAAATAACACAAAGCCTTTTGAATTATCTGTCAATGTTTTTTCACAGTTTGGTAAGTGACAGAAAAATGTTCAGTTAATGCAAGCTCTATGTCATTTACCAGCAGGGCCAAACTGCTCATGATAACCAGCCAAACCCATTGGTTCGTAATGCCATAAATGAATCACATCTGTCACATTCGGTTCCCCTATAAAGCAGTCATTTTTTCCATAGAAGACTTCAAATATAGCTCTGTCCAATCGAATGTCATGGCAGTTTATTCAGCGTACATCGCCTCCATTGACTTTCATTCTGAGAGTAATGTGATAATGCGAGGTATAAGCTGGTTAGCTTTTACTTGTGCCCAGATCTCAGACAGTCAAAAGCCGCAGGATTCCTCCTACACTCTTAAAATCAAGCTTCTTCAATGGATTTTTGCAGCACTTCAGTTGAGAACTCTCTTCTCATCAAGAATCATTTTCATTTTCGGCATCATGGAGCTCAAGGATTCTCTTATGGCATTAAATTAAACTTATCAGGATCATATGGGCTTTGCAATTATTATCTTAAGGAATCCAATGGAACTTATTCATTTATGGCATCATATATGGTTTACAATGATTTCTGTTAATCAAATGGAATCAAATGTAAAATCATAAATAAAGTCATAAAATTACAGTATAAAAATTATGGTATGGAATAATATTTCTCTCGTAGAATCAAATGAAAAAAATAATAATATATATATATATATATGGGGGTTTTTTTGGCGGGGGGCAACATATGAAGCTTATAAGTGTCTTATGGAATCAAATGGAATCACTTATGGAGTCATGTTTCAATTTTTGCATAATATTCAACTTTTACAAATTTAACAGTTTAATATTTATAATATTAAACTAACATGAAGCCCAATTTAACTTAAGGAATCATTGGGCCTACAAAGTTTCTCTTGTGAATTCAAATGGATCATAAAGATTTGCTTATGACATCATATTACATTTTTAAGTCTTATATGGAACAAAAAACATCTCTTTTAGGATAGCATAGAAATTCCAAAGATGCAATTCCCTTATGGCATCAAATAAAACTTGGAAAGATTCTCTTATGAAATCAAAAGGATTTTCTTATGGCTTCATAGGAAACCTATAAAGATAATTTTTTGGAATAAATGGAACATTCAGATTTGCTGATGACATCATATTACATGTTGAAAGGTTCCTTTATGGAATCAAATGGGAAGTTCTCCTATGCCATCGAATCCTTTTGGAAACACTTGGTTTTAAGACAGTGAGAACACCTGTGGGAAATATCGTTCTGTTTGTGCTGTGAGTGCAGCGTTGTGTTCTTAGAAGGAAATGTAAATGAGCATCATTTCCAGATAGATTTGATGAAGGTTTCATCACATCAAAGAATCTCGAAGCTGACAACATCCTCCCAGGGCGAGAACATCACGACTCCATCAGTCGACTAACGCTCCAGCACATTTTCCCTTTAACTTTCTGCACCGTCTGCGCTCATGTATCTGCTGTCGGCGGAGCAGACTAACCCCCCCCCGTGAAGCGAGGCATCTCCTGCACCGCGCTGATAAGGACACAGATTTCCCAGCATACGCAGCTCCACCAGTGGCCTGTTCTAATAGCGCTTCTTTAACTGCAGCTTTTCATGCAGTCAGCGCTCATCTGCTCTAATGTACGGAGACATGTGCGTTACGATAAGTTTCAGTGTGCTCCCCCTACAGTTCTGAGCATCAAAAGAGCAAGCAGGAGGAAGAAAGATTAAATAAAAAAAAAAAAAAAAAAAGGTATTTTCCATGAAGACGGGTGGGCCATTAATCGAGAGATGGTGTGTGTGGAGCATGCAAAGAAATGCTGATGCAATGTATACAGTAGAGTAAGAAATTTACAAACGCATGTGAGAGGTGGACAAGCATGACGGATAGATCCATATATTCTAGAATTTACATTGTTCTGAGAGGTACAAAGGTTTTTTTCAAAGCAACACATAAATCACAAAATGTCAAACAGATAATAATACAATAAATAATTCATTTCAGTGTTTTTTTTCCTAATAAACTTTTTCAATTTCAGCAACATAAGTGACTCTTCAAGGGCATTATATTAAACTTAAGGTTTATATAAGGTAACAAAGATTCTGTCATTGTATCAAATAGAAATAATAAAGATTTGTTTACAGAATCAAATGGAACTAATAATGAAGATTTGCTTATGGCATCATTCAGTATGAAACATAAATATTCTCTTATAGAATCAAATGGAACTTAAAGATTCTCTTAAATCAACTTTAGATTCATTGATGGAATTATATGAAACTTATGACTATTCACTTACGTCATCATATTAAACTCAAAGACTGTCTTATGGAATCATATGTATCAATTATTGGCTCATAGCATCAAACAGAACTAAAAGGAAACATGATATTTAAATTTTTCTTATGAAACCAAATGCAACTTAAGAGAATCGTAATAAGTTTCATATTATGCCATAAGCAGATCTTTTTATGGAAACAACTTCCACTTCACAAAGATTCACTTACTGAACTGTATGAAACATCACATGAAACATGAAGATTCTCTTAAGCAATCATATGAAACTTATAAAGACGCAGCTCAGGATAGTCATGAAGGATTTGAGACAACACATTTTTGTTGTGCTATCAGCCAATCGTGGATTTGTTTATGTGACCTGAGTGTCCAGGATTGAATATCTAAGTAAAACTGATTACTATGCACTGAGAGTGAAAGCACTTCTGATTACTATACACTGTCAAGCAGATAGCTGTACCTTGCTTGTCTTTGTTGTTATTGATGTAGCTGAGGAGTTCTGCGTTGGCCTGGACGCAGTACACTTCTCTGCTCTGAACACCTCCACCACACAAACCCGTCTGATTCCCACGCCGCCGGTCCTGCTGGCTGAGCAGAGCATCAACACGACACTCGCTCCATTCACTGCTCCTCCAGGCATAACTGAAATTAACACAAAACACAGGCACATTACATTCTGAACCTGTGCTTTGGAAATCATTTTTACACGTCATGTACATTTGCACGTTACACATGATGAACAAGAGTATTCGAATAAATGTTTAAATGAATGCACTAAAAACAAACTGTAAAATGGATCTATTAAAATGTGATAAGAAATGTAATGAAAAAAACAAAAAACAAAAAAAAAACACAATGTATGAACTTAAATGCATTTTAATTCTACTTCTGAAAACTGCAATGCAAATACCAATTCAGTAGCCTGTTTACCTAAAAATTTAGGAATTTAAAGCATTTTGACTGGCATAAAACCCAATAGATTGATGGATAGAAGGATGGATGGATAATACAGTAGATAGAGAGATAATAGATAGGTGATGGATATGTGCAATAGGTAGATAAGTAGGTGGGTAACTGTGTGTGGATGGACGGATGGATGGATGGATGGATGGGCTGGTAGATAAGTAGTAGCATGAATGGATGGATAATAGAGATGGATTAGTAAATAAGTAGTTGGATGGATGGATGGATGGATAGGAAGGTTGAAAAGTAGTAGGAAGGATGGAGAATAGATGGATAGATGATGGATACGTAGGCAGATAAGTAGGTGGGTAACTACTTGGATGGACGGATGGATGAGATAGTAGATACATAGTTGGACGGATGGATGAATAATGGGTAGGTGGATGGATAGATGATGGATTGGTAGGTAGATAAGTAGGTGGGTAGGTACATTATTTGATAATGGATGAACAATTGGTGAATGAATGGGAAAGTAGGTAAATGGATGGATGGAAAGGTAGACAAGTAGTAGGACGGATAATAGATTAATAATAGATAGGTGATGGATATGTAGGTAGATAAGTCGACGGGTAACTATGTGAATGGATGGATGGATAGATGGATAGGAAGACAGATAAGTAGTAGGAAGGATGAGATTAAATTGGTGGATGGATAGATGATGGATTGGTAGGTAGATAAGTAGGTGGGTAGGTACGTTGTTGGATGGATGGATAAATAAGTAAAGTGGTTAATGGATAGGAATGGATAGGTGATGGATACTGAATGTAGATAGATACAGTATGTAGGTGGGTAGGTATGTGGATTAATGGATGGATGGGTGAGGTAGGTAGATTCGTCTGTGGGTAGGTAGGTTGTTGGCTAGATTGATGGATAAATGGGTGAATCTGTGAATGGATAGGAAGGTAGATAAATACAGTAGGTGGATAGGTAAGCTGGTGGTATATAATAGGTAGGTGGATGGGTGGATGGATAGGTCTCTTAAACCTTAAGACACATTTGATTACTGGGGTCTTTTATAGTCTAAAAAGACTTCAGAATCTCCATTCAACCCCCACTTAATCCTATTTCCGTCTTGGAAAAAAAATAGCGATATTAAAGAGATGTCATTTGTGATTTCTCTTTCCCACTTTCGCTATAGTGCGAAACAGAATTGAAAAAATCCATTATCTTCTCGAGCTGCCTGTTCTCAGTACGTGGGAGACTCGGAGAGCATTGTGTGGCCTGTGACGGTGTGCCAGAGCGGACCATCTGTGAGAGAACGAGATTAGAGCAGCGTCACCGAGCTCTTAAGATCACTTCCATTTGTCAGTGCATCTCTCTTGGCTCGGGAGCACAAAGCAGCCCGATCCGTCTCACCCCGTCTCCATATGCTCATGTGCTGACTCTCACTGGCACCACCGCTCACGCAGAGCAGAGGTCAAGCGGCTCCCGGCAGGGCCTCCCGCTCCACGCCAGCGTTTCTCCACGAGGAGCAGAAAGCACTACAGTTCGTCACACTGAGACTGATTTCTGTGTATTTTTTTAGTGCTTGTTTCGTGTACATGACCGCAGGATAGAAAAATCTCAAAGGAGATCTTGTTAACATCTCAATTGCTTCTCCTTGACAGCAGAAGATTAAATCGATCGCGAATTAGCTTACAGTGTTAAACGGTTCTCCTGCAGCATGCATCTCTTCTAGAGATTCAGAGGTGATCTTGACAGTGTCTCCAACTGTCTCCAAATGGTTTCGTTTTCAATGTAGGTCAGAAAATTATTTTTTAATAATTCTGCAACAGTGTTGTTTTAGTATCACTAAAATGCTATTGGTTTGATAAATATTTGAAATTCTTTTGTTGCTGTTGTTTTGTTTTACTTTAATTTTAGTTAGATTTCTAGTCACTTTGCTAAATACATATATAAAAAGTATAATTATATATATATAGATTTATTTATTTTTTTTAATTTTAGTTGTTTTGTCATTTTGCCTAAATTTTTTTATCAAGTATTTTTTTTATTAGGTTTTATATTAGTTTATTAGTTTACATCAAGTAAAACTAAAAAAAATTATTCAAAATGATAAATAAACACATGTTAGCTTTATTTTATTTTAGTTTACATTTATTTTAGCTAATGTTAACAAAATTGTTTTGTTTTTTCTAGTCACTTTGCTGAATATTTATTATAATTGTTAAAAATGATAATTATTATATTTATTATTAAATTAATTATTATAATAATGTATATATATATATATATATATATATATATTTCTTGTTTTTTTGCCGTTTTTAATTTAACTTGTTTTGCCTACATATTTTTTATCAAATATTTTTAAATCAAGTGTTATATTAGTTGTTTATCAAGTAAAACAAAAAAACTAAATAAATAAAATAAAAATGATAAATTAATTAATTAATTAATGTTACCTTGGCAATTTTAGTTTAGTTTAGTTTATATTTATTTAATTTTTCGTTAACGTTAACGTAAAATTATGGTTTTAGTCTTAGTGAACTATAATAATCCTAGTCTATAAAAAGATATGTTGCTTTTTGCATCATTTGAATGGCCCCAGAAAACATTTTCAGTTTTATCCAAAACAGATGAATCAGAATCTGGCAATCCACATCAGTAGTGTAATGCTGTAGCAGGTCCGCTAAAGAGCAAGTTTACTACATCAGAACAGCCACACATATACAGCTGGTTATGTAATGTAACGCAAATGTAAAAATGCATTAGTATATAATAATGCACTATGTTAAAAGCGTTTTAAGGTTATAACACACCCATAGTATAACCTAATCTTCCCGGTAATCATAATTTATATGAAAAGGAAGAAAATGTTGGTGTTTTACTGCCTCTAGAGTTTCAGCTGGAAACTCTATGCATACAGTACGCATGTTTTAGAAAAATGTACTTAGTAGTCACGATGTACCAATGTGCCTAGATTGTTTATTTTATTTCTCTGTACTGTTACTGTATGTCAACAAAAATGTCTCATCTGCTCTGATTTCTCTGAAGAAGAAACATTGAGTTAACGTCAATGACAGGCTTACTAGAAACCACATTATATTATTTGAGTAACACGAAAGAGCAACTTCTGAGCAACAATGTTTCTTTTGGGTTGACACATAATGAGATATGACAAGATGACATCAATTTGTTGGCGTACATCTCATAAAATCATCACTCCAATGATGTGATGCATTTTCACACATGAAATCATGAAAATGAAAGCCTCTGATCAAAACAGAGATACGGCACGAAAGTGCAATTCAAAAGCACTCACTCAAACTGACTATGAAATCATGCATACAGATATCATAGAGCACAACAAAAGGGATTTTTGTTATATATACTGTATAACCTGACCCTGTCGAGCCACTGGTTCAACATTTATACTTGCCGTACAGAAAAATAAAATAACTCATTTTTATACCAGTCAATCTCTGCATTTGAAGACCGTTTCTAGCAAACATTAATAAATGTTTAAACATTCATGTGTGTTTTTCATGGCTTACTAACCAGCTTTTTACAATGTAGTTATAATATAATTATAATAATTATAATCTTCTATGGCATGAGATGCAAGCAAGGACTTTTCAAGGACACATACAAGATCAACAAATGTATAATGTATTGAGAACACAGTGTTTTCTGTGGTACTTACGCAGCGCAGGGCGGCACCCCGTCCCCTTCAGGTTCACAGGCCTGGCTCTCCTCCACCTCGGGACACTGGAACCCTCCTCCGGTAGGAAGTCGTATCAGCTGTCTGCTGCGGGAGCGAGAGCCCTGAGGAACACTAGGGTCCGAGCAGGTCTTCGAGCAGGAGCCCCACGAGCTCCATTCACTGACCACACAGTCTTTGGGCATCAGACAGGACTGGTACGTCTCAGGCAGACTCCAGTGAGGACACTGGCTGATACAGGACAGAAATGACAACAACGATTTTACAGCTGTCAAGAAGTTCTGTTTAGCTTCAGTTGAAGTATAAAAAAATGACTGAAACAAACAAAAAAAAAAAAACTTAAAAACTAAAATTTTATAAAAACTACAGACACTTGAAAAAAAAGAATTTATATATATATATATATATAATAACAATATTTTTTCTTAGAGTAGCAATATTTTTATGATTGTAATGCAATATTTATACCAAATTAAATGACATAAACATAAATATTATAATTTACAAATATTCTTTTTTGCCAAAAAATTTATCAAATATTTTATAGTTTGTTTTTTTTTTCTTTTTTTACAAATTACAAACACTATGATAATTAACTTAATAAATATGATCAAGAACACTATGACTGGGTAAAAGAAAAGAAAACATATTTACATACAATATTTAAAACATAAACAGTAAAATAAAAAATAAATAAAATAAAAAAGTATATATATATATATTTAAAAATTAAAAATAAAAACTATTTCACAAACATTTCTAAAAGTATTTAAAACACAATTCTAAAATAAAATAAAATGAAATACGGGGGCTCAACTAACAAATGTATCACATTACAGTATCACTGCAGTATTTTGGCTTTCAATATGAAATCACATGCATTTGGTAACAAACTCAAATCGCAGCTAAACAGCTTTTGTAATTGTTTCAGGGGCCAGTAACTTAATGCTGAGCAGTGTGAATGCAGCAATATCTCTTAGTCTCTTATTTTCTCTGTAGGCAATGCAGCTGACGAGCTATTACAGCTAATTACAGGCTGCTTCCTTTCCAGCGTAGCTTCATTTAGCAACCACTCATTTAGGTGCTACGGCTGCCAAACTCACCTCAGGGCAGCACGGACTCTTAAACACATAAACTTCAAAGCTGGCACTGTTTTCCACCCACTTTAAACCCAGATTAAGATGTCTCGAAACCATTTAAAAAATCTGGCAACATAATGAGACCATATTGCAGCACAATAACTCTTCCTGAGGTATAAAATGATAGTAGCCGTAGGTAAACTGTATTTGGCAGAAATAGCATGCCAGTCTGTTGCTGGAATAGTCATCCTGTGTCATACAATAAATGGGGCTATTATCAAGTTTGTGACTAGGGCTGGGCAAAATAAAATTAATCAACCAACCCAAGAAAGAAAGATGGTCACCTAAAAACTACAAATTAGTACCATTTTGAAAGGTTTTTGACCCATTGACTTTTTCTTTTCTCAGTGTGTTATTTTTTAATAAAATATATTTACATACAAAAAAAAAAATTATATATATATATATATATATATATATATATATACACACACACACACACAATAAATTTTACTAATATTTGAAAGAGTATTTTAAATATGTACTTTTAAATAGATTTTTTAAATACATTTACATTTTAAAACTTTTTCTAAGATTTTTTGATCTGGGAATTTTAAAATGAAATACATATAAAATTATGATAATATTAACAATACATAACACTGATGTTTCTTAATAAATTTGCAAGATGCCGCCTAAGTGTTTACCAGCCTCCTAAATACAACAAAGACATTTTAAAAGATTTTTCTGAGTTTCTAGCGGAGGTTATGCCGAGATATGACCATGTCCTCATTCTTGGGGATTTTAATGTTCATGTGTGTTGCCCTGATAAACCTATGGCAAGGGACTTTTTAAACCTTATTGATTCTTTTAATTTAGTACAGTCTGTGTCTGGAGCCACTCAGGAGCAGGGTCACACATCTTGTTTTATCTCATGGTTTGCCTATTTCTCAGCTTGAGATTTGTGATCCTGTGCTTTCTGATAATATGCCTGTTTTTTTTCAAGGTTGCTCTTGCCGGTATCAAAGTTAAACCTGCCGCTGCGGCACAACACCGTTGTGGTATTATTAACTCTTCCACTGCTGCTCGGTTCTCGACTGCTTTTAATGTCACTTGTGTAGCCCCATGGCAGTATGCAATACAGAGGAACTTAGCCCATGGCTTCATTCCTTTTGCAATTCTGTTTTACATATTGTGGCTCCATTAAAAATCAGGCAGCCTAAAACTAAAATTGAGCCCTGGCTTAATGATTTGACTCGTGCTGTCAGGCGTGACTGCCGTAAGATAGATTACAGGTGTTACATGACTCCTGGCATTGATATCAGACAATTGTAAGGGAGGCTAAAAGGAAACATTTGTCTGATATCATTGTAAATAACAGTCACAATCCTCGTCTTTTATTTAAAACTAAAAAAATCTGTATGAAGGCTTTCCCTACTGTTTGTGAAAACTTACTTAAATCAATGTGTGTTTATTTTTTTCTTTAGATTTTATGCTATTTAATTCCTTATATCTTATATTTTGTACAGCACTTTGGTCCTTTGTGTTTACTAAATGTGCTTAACAAATAAAGTTGGATTGGATTGGATCACTTTATGGTATTTAATAAATGATAAATATAACTTTTGGGCCATTCAAGCTGATTAACTGATATTAATCACACATATCAACTATTAAACATGAAAAAAAGTTTCCATTACTTCCATAATGTGATGTACATAACAGAATATTCAACAAGAACATAAATTTAGGGCGGATTTGTCTTTTTCTGAGTGTCAAATCGGTTTCAGGCAGTGTTGTTCTGCTGAAATATGCTTTGCTGTACCTCAAACTTCTAAATATTACTAACATGCATTGTTTTTATGCACTAATCTGCACACTTCTGGTGAGCTGTTGTTTAGAGCTGCTTGATGGAATGAGGACACCATCATTTCCATTTAAATGAGAATGATGTTTCTCCTTTAATGTAAGAATAACTCAATTGTGGGAATTTAAGAGAGCCTCGGTGCGGCATCAGGAGCATTATGAAGAAGTCCATCAAATCCTAAATAAAATTAGCAGGAAATGCTCAATTAAACAATGCTGTTGTATGTGTAACACTGAGCAAAGGTACAGTGATTTACAGGTTTTCGAGAGCTTGTGTGAAGAACTAGCAACAGATGTGATGTCTGACAAAATATTACACTAAGAACTGTTGGGTTTACTATATACTGACAAAAGCAAAGTAATGAAACAATAAGAACAATGTGAACCGCTTGTTTGTGGCGGTCTTTTTTTTTCACTTTATTGAAGAAACAAAACGGCTAGGAATATTTCAGCTGGAAAGAGATACAAGTTAAAGATTATTATTTATTCTCCTGGAGGTATGATTGTTGTTTTTGCAATTCCATACATTACATATACATTACTGTTCAAACTTTTGGGTTCAGTAAGTTTAGTTTTTTGTTTTTTTTAATGAAATTAATCATTTTATTTAATGCAAGAATGCATTAAATTGTAAAGAAAAGAAGAAACAAAAAAGTGATGTGCATAATGATACTTAAAATTAAAATATATATATGTTTTCACGCATATAGCAAGCAAAATAACAAAAAGGCATGTTTCTTGAGCAGCATATTACAATGATTTCAAGTGACAATGAATACAAATCTGCTTTAAATAACGGAAATAAAGTATTTTTTACATATATTTCATTAATATATATATATATATATATACAAATATTTTTATATTTAATAAAGTATATTTTACAAAATATTCAAACAGAAAACATCTAATTTAAATTATAATAATATTTACATGCATGTTTTTACATGCAGCCTTTTAAACAAATCTTTTGAATAACTGAAATGAAGTATTTTTATATATTAATATATATTTTTGAAATATTTAATATATTTTATATTATTATGTTCTATTAATACATTTTACAATATATTCAAACAGACAACATCTCATTTAAATTCTAAAAATATTTCATGTTTTTACTTCATTTTTAATGAAATAAATGCAGCCTTGATGAGATTGTTTTAGAAATTTTCCCAAATTTCCGAATGGCGTATATGTGTGACTTTGTGTATTATATGTGACTTTGCTGGATTGCTTTAACCTTGATGTTGGCTATTGAACTGTTTCCATAAACTTAACTTTACCTGCAGATTCCTCGGGCTGAAACGCTCTGAAGGTTTCCTTTAAAGAGCTCCCATGTTCCTGAGCTCGAACGCATATCAAAGGCGAAACACTGTACGCCTGAGATACGCCGACTATGCGCCAAAACTTTTTAAACTACAAAACTCTTGAACATTTAATACTCGGCGGAAAGTGCTGGCACAGATTCCTGCCGTGTCACACAATCTGCTGCTGGGGAATATACAGTTGTCATTTCTACAGTTGAAAATAGACATCAAGCGTGGGAGTGCTTTGACAGCACAGCGGAGACCCAGACGAGTCACACAGCCGTCATCCTCTTACTGTCAGCGGCTGACGGAGGGCACAAATACGCTGGCATCCGTAGCTTTTACACTCATTAGCCTGACAACTATTAGCGCTACAACAAAACACATGTGTCTCAGTAGAAACTAATGCGCAATAGAGTCTCTTTTAATGCAAACATTACCAGGGTTTTTTTTATATTACTGGACATACTGTAGATTGAGAAAACCTCAAAACAGTAATATCAGCACATTTAAACTCATCCTTAGATTGACATGGGTAATTCTTATGGGTAATTTTTTACAAGAAATATCCATTTTAATGTATTTCTGAATACATTAATATACATGTTAATTATTATTAATATTATGAATTAAATATATAAATATTAATGCAATATTTATTAATTCATAAACTTTTTTAATTTGGGGGGACTTGCACCACATGACATTTTACATCCTGAACTAATAAAACGTATATGTATGTTTAAAAAAAAATAAAAAATACACATACATAACAGTGATTGCTAAAAAGAAACAAATATTAACAAAGCAAACAAATTGGCATTTTTAATAAATTCATATTAATGTAAATAATGTAATAATAATATAATAATAATAATACATATAAATATACATAGCAGTGATTACTGACAATGAATTAATAACTATTAATATTAATATACCAACGTTTATTAGTTTAAAAATAGAATTAACTGCTGGGGAGTTGCACCATGAAACCTGAACTAGCCTACTCAATGTCATGATCACGGGTGTTTTCATGTTTTGTTTTTTATTTCAAGCACATGGCCTGGGCTGTGCTTTCATCACAGGTGTTTCTGCCTCCTTGTTAATGCTATTAAGCGCTGCTGCCCGCACCTGCTCCCAATTTTAGTTCATCAACTTCTCCTTATCTTTCCTTCGTTTCTATTGTCTTTTGTCAGTTCGTGATTTCCCGTCATGATAACTTATCTGTCTCTGTCGGTCTAGTCAAGTCTTGTATTAGCCTGTCTAGTCGAGTCTTGCTTAGGAAGTTTAACCTCTCCTTACCTGTCCCAGGATCCCGATTTCTTTGTGGCTGTGGTGCTCTCTTCATTTACGGCGCTGCACCTGCACTCGCTGTGTGGCTGTCTGGGCTTGGCT
>JAUCMS010000028.1:20955776-20981398 GCA_032357445.1 Enteromius radiatus | reverse complement strand
TACAAATATATTATGTAAAGAAAAACTTTTATTTTGGATGCGATTAATCGCGATTAATCATTGCCCAGCACTAATGTTTTTATTTACAAATAAATACATACCAATCAGTCCATATGAAGTGTGATTAATTAATATGAAATAGTTTTTAATTATATTATATGTTTTGGATTATATTACGCATTAATTAACTTTTAATTAAGCACACTTAAAATGGATTTCCAGCAAATCCAGAAAAACATAGTAATGCATATTGCATGAAGAAAAATGAGGAAGTGGGTCTTTTTCATTATTTGTTTTTGCCATGCTTTTATTATTAATGGTATTATTATTATTATTGTTATCACTGTTATCTACAAAATCTAATTAAAACTAATCATGAAATCCATATATAATAAAATTTATATATAATAATTATATATGATTCAGTAAATTATACTTAATATGGATTATGATAATAAAGTAATCCTTATTAAACGTGATTAACTATTTAAATTACACAAATCATAATTTCTTCATGTGACATTTAAATAACATATGTAAAAGAAATATTTGATTGTATTATAATCCTGTGGTGTATTAATTAAGCTTAAGGATTTGTGTCATTGTTATGTGACACCACATTACGGCACGTGTGTGTGCTAACAAATGCTCTGCTGGATGATGTCATATTAGGTCATTATTTACAGAATGTGGGTGTAATGGGTACGATATAAGTATATGCAAACATATTGGCTCTGCCAGGAAAGAGAATGTTCAGCACCGACTTCAAGAGGCGCTTCCAATGACTAGACGCAGATTCAAATGAAACAAGCAAAGTGAACGAGCGGAAAGACAAAAGGGGGAATTGATAAACAAAGGACCCAGGCCCACAGACAGACGGAGCAGGCAGGGAAACATGATCTGTTATCCATAGTTGATATTGATTTGGGCCTTGGGCTCCCAGTGGAGACCATTAATGGAGGCAAATGACCTTTTGGACATACTGACTGTCACTAAGGTGCTGGCACTGATCCAGAATATGTGAGAAAGACCCGTCATGTACATCTCATATTAGCACTGCCATCTGAGCGACTCATGCTGATGCAACTTTCGGTGTCCAGCTGTCTGACTGACCAATCAAAACACCGGAAAAACTGCAGATGCAAATGAGAAGAGACTTAGTGTAAACAACCACCTCTACATTTGCCATGAAAAGAATTTCATAAGCATTTCCTAAAAAAAAGTTGAAGTATGCTTGCCTTTGATGGTAAAGAATTCTGACATTTTGTATTCAATATAAAATCCAGTTACTACACTGTACTCTCATGTCAATTTTAGCTTTCAAAGCTGATGCATTGCATGCCTTTGTAAGTACCTGCATTTCATTCAAATCATATATTTATGGATATTATTTGTAGTTGTAATATTTAATGAAACACACACACACATTGTATTTTTTATTATTAGTGTTTTAACTTTTTTTAACCCTCACTAAACTATAAACAATAGGCTCCATTGTGACTTACCCCATATAGTGTGACAACATGCCCCACTTTAGGGTCAATGCATGACCAAATGATTTTTTTTTTTTATGTTCAAAAGCTTTTTAGTATATTTTGTATAAATATGTGTCAGTACATGATTTTGAAAAATAAAATATTCATTACAATTTTAAGGTACAATAAAACAATAAGAAATTAATTATTTATAATTTATAGAACAGATTTAAAATATCAATATCTGGTATTGGTTCTACAATTGAAACAAATATATTTGGATAGTGATGAGGACGATGATGATACATGATATAATTTGTGATATAATGTTTGTTTCAATTAAAATTCAAGATTTCTTTACTGAAAAATGTTATGATTTTTGTTAGCGTTTAAGCTGTTTAAACCCTTGCTAGCAAAGAAAATACTATTAAATAGGTTCCATTGTGACAAATTACCCCACACAGTGTGACAACATGCACCAGGTCATGTTTATGCTTTAACTGACTTTCAATAAATTTTATAAAATATCATCTTAAAAAAATTTAGTTGTTATAAAAGTGTATGTTTATTTATATATATATATATATATATATATATATAATCACTTGTAAATAACATTTAATGCTTTGATACAATTTAAAATATCTACATATGGTAACAGTTCTACATATTCAAACTACAATATATCTGATTATTGGTAGTACTGTTATTAGCATTATTGCTGCTTCTGCTGCTGTTGGGGCTGTTGTTGTTGTTCCAGATTTCATCTTTGCCGCCAGGCGTGGCATCATGAGGACAGTGTCGTCTGAGGTGGAAACACGAATGCTCTTTGTTCAAGGTTTGCCTTCGATGTTGCTAGACACGTGCTCGCTCTCCTCTCTCTCTCTCTCTCTCTCTCTCTCTCTCTCTACCACAAATGTGCAGTGCAGATCCTGCAACGTCTGTCTGATAACTCCCCGCGTCTCTTCTTCTCAGCGCCTCTCAGTGTAACAGCACTCCATGCGCAACGGTAGTCCAAACAACAACTCAGTGACCCGCTGCAACCAACGGCAAACAGGGTGGGCGGACCCCCAAATTATGTCAGTTTAACTCTTTCAGTTTGGGGAAATATTGGGGCCAGATGTTTCAGTTCCTCGACACTCGGCGCGTATTTTCGGTCATGTTATGACACTCCGCTGATCAAACATCACAACAGAAGTGCTGTTGTTGAGATGCAGAGCGGCAGCTGGATGGTGTTGTTTGCAGGCGCACATGTGTGATCATCCTGGCACGCCTCTCCTCACAACACAACACAATGAACTATGATGTTGTGGCCTAATATTTACGGCATAAAAATTATGTTTTGGATTATTCATCAGAAGTGAGTTGTTGGTTGCTACAAAGGAGTCTGAATGCAACGGGATGGATGGAAGGGTGGATGGATAGATAGATGGATGGACGGTGACTCTGTCTCAGCTAGGCAGGACATGGCAAGCCGTTTGAACATTTATTATTTTACACTAGTAGCTTATCCATTTTAGAAATAAATAAACTGATTATCTAACAACAACAACACTAAAAATAGTGATTATTTTAGTGTTATTATATAAGTTATTACCAAAAGAGATCAGTATATTTCTCAGGCTTAAAGAATAAAAAGATAGATAAAGTATAGGCTAATATAACAATAACAATATAATAATATAACAATAAGAAAAACAATTTTCTTAATACAAACGTCATTTTTTTTTGTTTAAAGCTTCTATTCGGAGTTCATATTTTTATGAATAATGATGACTCACTTGGTGGTGATAATTAAACCATGCAATTCATCTATCAATTACTAATCAATAAAGATAATATGTTGTTAAAAGTCCCATCAATTTAACTGAATAAGTATTACCACTAAAAATAAATTAAAATAATAATAATAAAAAAATTAAATATCAAAATATTTATAATGCATATTGTTTTTATTTTTTAAATTGAAATCTTATTTTTATTACAATGGTGAATTAAAACAGGATATTTGTTTATAGTTACTTTATCATTACAGTAATTTTGTAAAAAAAATTATATGTATATATGTATTTTATTATAAAAATACTAATAATAAATAAGGATAACAATATTAAAATATGCTTAGTGCATATTGTTTCTTTGTTTAAACGATTTGTTGAATATTTGAAGTAATAATTACATTAAAAATATTCTAAATAATAGTTAAATTACAATTTTGTTTACCGTTCCATGAAATAGAAACAAATCAGTTTTTTGTATACAAGATATGAAATATATTGAAATATACATTTTATATTTTAAAAACATTTTAAAAAATCAAATTGTATAGTAAAAAAATCAAATACAAAATTGAAAATGTAATAATAATAATAATATAAAAATGCATTAATTTGTTTAAAATGTTGCTTATTGTTATTGCAAACAAAAATAAATAAGTATCTTTAGAAAGAAAAAAACAAACACGTTGCACACTACCAGTGACATAAAAATAGATCGATTCTGGGCAATAAATGCTGGCACGGCTTGCCATAGGCGGGGACTGAGCGAACCAGACGGGGTGGAGCTTCACTTCGCCTAGCCCCTCTCGGCGCAGACATCCTTGTGTCCCGTTCGCCTTGTGCGTTTCGGAACTGGAGAGGGGGCTGGTCTGTGGGAGGGACTAGCGCAAAGGGGGGACTAGGACCAGGAGGGGGCGGGGTGGCGGCGAGGGTGCTGTTTCTCCAGTCTCTTACCAGTGTCTTTGTCTCACACTCTTTTGTTAGCCATGCCTAGCTTGCTGGTTCTAGCAGGGATCATGGAGAAAAATGGGGGCTACGGCGGGGATTTGGCCGGCTCCGGCTTCGGCAGCGAAGGTCTCCTGGTGCCACCCGAGGAGGAGGAGGACGATTCCCGTGCCCTTAGAGTTGCGCTGGGCCAACTGTCGCTGCTGGGTCTTGGAGAAGGCGAGGACGGGGCTCCTGCGGGTGGAGGTGGTGGTGGTGGAGTTCAAGACAGGAGTAACAGTAACCACCACAATCACATCCAAGCCGATTCGGGGATGTTACAAGGGAAGAACAAGTTATGCGCCCTGTACGAGAGCTCGCCCACCGAAACCAAAGGACGGGGCTGCAACATAACGGAGTGCGTCCCCGTGCCAAGCTCCGAACATGTGGCCGAAATAGTGGGGAGGCAAGGTAAATACAACGATGCGCACTTTCACATGCTTTCCAACTCGTTGTTCTCCAGGGTGCGCGGCTCAAACTAAGTGTGGAGCTGTCTTGACAAAGAAAAAGGGAGTGGTGATGCTTTTAACGTGTCTTGTTTTAGCCACAATTCAGCACTTCGTTTCAGCGCGTAGATGGCATGTACATGGGCATTTCCTCTTAGCTTTAAGCAAACTTATGAGCGGTTACGAGAACAAAGGCGTTATTCCACATCCACGCCTTCAATGTCAGCACGCTGCTTTCCCTTTGTCGTCTGAGCGCGCGTAATTCTGTTTTTGAAACAGAAAATGGAACGCGTGTGCGCTCGCTGGATACAATGTAACAGTCAACGGTCTTTGTTGACTGGATACATTGTGTCAGTCGCTCCTTCGCGCGCCTCTGTAGTTCCTAGGGGCTTTCATATGCAGCACCACGTTGTTTTCGTTAGGCTACCTCAGACAAAGAGCACTTGTCGGGTAACTTTAGTCCACCGCTGATGCCCGAGTGTCTCGTGAGCGTCTAAAAGTGCTGAAATTCTGACAGTGTGGTCAGACAAAGAAGTAAAAGTCCTCGAGTGCGTTGAGGGCAGATCTATATAAACGTGACTTGGCGGAAAAGTTGCATTTTGTGTGTGTGTGTGATGATATTTGGAGTAAGTTGAGGAGGCAACTGCGTGTTCTTGGATCACTTTGGTGACCCTGTTGTCTCAATAAGTCACTTTGTAATACATTTTCAGCATCCTGGAAACCCGTGTTGCATTTGGTCCTGGAGAGACAGACTATAAAGACTGTATTAGAGTCACGCCCCGTCTACCAGTACAACAGCCCTACACTCAAAGCAGGGGGTCAGGAAGCCTCTGCTGTCCATTCATTAAGAGCATAATATCTCACCTGGATGAAATATGCTCTAATAAACGTCCCAGCAAGCGGGTTCCCCGCATATGATGACTTTGTTGAGTTGTAAAGTGGCCTGCGTGCTTTCAGAATCTAAATGGGGCTAACTTGGGATGCAGTGAGCGCGTGGCTTGGAAATTGCTGATTAAGAGGATTCGAAATGGGGGCTTTACCTCATTAGTCACTGATAGTACGGCCACATCCTGTGACATTCATTTGGCCTTTATTAGGTTAATTTAATTGCAGTTTTTCTACGAATAGATAGACGCATTTGGCCTCATAATAACAAGCCAGAGTGATGGCGAAAAAAGCAGCACACTTAGGTATCCTTGGTATCACTATTAGATGGAATTTTGAGCTGTAAGGTTCCAGTGCTTTGTTCACCTGCAGTGGCTGCTATGCCTGTTAGGAGATGTGCTCCTGCAGCAAGAGGGACGATTCAGCGGCGGGAGGGAATCTGTGCTCCCTGCTGTCAGTGCTAGACAGTCCATCCAGGTTATTTTTTTTAGCTTCTGCCGTACACAATGAGGCATGAAACCAGTGTGCTGAGATCTATCCACTGAACAGGCCCCTGGGCGGAGAAAGCCACCCCACTCTTGATAAGACACCACTGAGGTGCTAATAAATACTCTGGTGCTGAACACGAGGCAGATGCTGTGGAGCACCACACCTTGTCATGAATTCATATCTTAACAATAACTTTATGGGGGATTTTGCGTGCTTGCTTTGTCCTCGAGTCAACTCCTTCTGTAGAATAGCTGGGAAATTACATCGGAAGCATTTTAATTTGGGTTTCCGTGTTGAATATCGTAATACCTGTAACTGACAGTTAGCACATGGCACTGTTGCAGAGGAGGCATCATTCACACAGATTTTTAGTTTTTTGCATCCTAATAGGATACGTCAACACAGAGTGGAAAATTTTAATAGGATTTATTATGCTAAATAGCTAAAATAATTAAAAGGAGGCATTTTTTTCTATATAATGAATAAAACAGCAAAACAATAGTGTAATGCAGACAGTGTAATGTAGAAAAAAAAGCATTGCTTTAATGGATTTGTACATTTACCACAACAGAGAGAAGTGAGCAGCTATTTCCAAATTCACTTTGGGCCTCATTCATTAAACACGAGCAGAAGAAATTTCAGCGTGCATTGTTCAATCAATATCAATGAAAATGACAAAGGAAAAAAGATTAACACATATTTATTCTCTTTATGAATAAGGTTCAATGGGTGTAATCAAATTGCTAAATAATTCTTATTTTTATCTTCAAAAATATTTTCATATATTTTGCACAAAATTGCAACACTATGTTCATTTTATAATAAAAAGTTATAATATATTTTGTACAAAAAATGGTCAGACACTGTTTTTCTCCCCCAAAAAAGTACAATTTAACAGCTTTTCTACAAAAGTAACAAAATAATGCCATTTTTATAACCAAAAAAAAGATATTTAGTATATTTTGTGGAAGAATATGCAATACAATGCTCTTTTTTTAATAATCAAAAATTTTATTTTTGTATATTTTATGTATAGATTGTAATAGAAAAAGGCATGAATTTTGTGTATTTAAGCATGGTAAACCTGATAAAACATGGTCAATTTGATTCAAAATATTTGAATTACACTTAACACAGGAAGAACTTTGTGAATGAGTTCTTCTGCTGCAGATTCTGTGCATGGGTGACCTTTTGACCTGGAAACAAACAAGCAAAATAAGTATTATCTGACAACATTTAGTAGTCCTACTATAATACTCCTTCTCCACTCAACAGGTTGCAAAATCAAAGCTTTGCGTGCAAAGACAAACACCTACATCAAGACCCCTGTCCGAGGCGAAGAACCAGTCTTCCTCATCACCGGCCGCAAAGAGGACGTGGCCCTGGCCAGACGTGAAATCATCTCCGCTGCAGAGCACTTCTCCATGCTGCGGGCCTCCAGGAACAAGCTGGGCGTCTCTTTCAGCGGCTCGCCTCCTGCGCCGCTACCTGGCCAGACCACCATACAGGTACGGGTGCCCTACCGCGTCGTGGGTTTGGTGGTCGGACCGAAAGGTTCGACTATAAAGCGCATCCAGCAGCAAACGTGCACGTACATCGTGACTCCAAGCCGCGACCGTGACCCCGTCTTTGAGATCACCGGCTCCCCGGGGAATGCAGAACGGGCGAGGGAAGAAATCGAGGCGCACATCGCCTTCCGCACGGGTGGCCTGCATGACCACAACAATGAGAACGACTGCTTGGGACCTGACAGCGGCAACGGGGGTTTGGAGAGCCGCCTGCAGCAGGTGTGGGGGCTACAGGGGGCCCCGCGCAAGCCGCTTGCCAGCAGCTACCGCCAGAATTTCTCAGACGCCATGGTCGGAAGTGGCAGTGGAGGAGGAGGAGGAGGAGGAGGTGGTGGGATTTACAGTAAAGGTGACTTTAACAACCATAGCAGTGGGGACAAGCCATGCTCCTACTTCGGTTCCGAGGGCACTCAAAGCTGGGGCGATCCCGACTATCCCAAACAGGTGGCTTACTACGCCCAGCAGCGCTCCAAGAGCTTTGGAGGCCTGCCTCTTCCTCTGACCAGACTGTCACCGGGACTGCCCGAACCGTGCGGCACCGGAAACTCCAACGCCGTGGGGTCTCCTCACGCCCAGGCACGCCGCGCTCACAGCGAGCCCACCGCCGTCACCGCTGCGTTCACTGGACGTCTCCCCGTGCCGGATTCTCCGCCTGCCGTGGCTCGGGACTGCATGACCTGTTTTGAGAGTAAAGTGACCGCTGCTCTGGTCCCATGTGGTCATAACCTCTTCTGCATGGAGTGCGCCATCCGAATTTGTGAGCTTAACCATCCGGAGTGTCCTGTCTGCCACACCCTGGTCACACAGGCCATCCGGATATTCTCTTAAAAAGTCGACTTATCTTTACTTTTTTCTTTGTTGTTTTTTTATGTGGTTCGTTTTTACTCTGTAGAATCAGTTCACTTTTAATCTTTTTTTTTTTTTTATTTGGTCAGTATTCACTTTTTTATTTTTCAGAAAACAGAAAACCAAAACAAGCAGATATTTTAGAACACACTGCTTGGTTTACTAAAAAAAAAAAGAGGAAGAAGTATTTTCAGATTTTTCTTTTATATGTACACATATATGCATATATATTTTATAAAGGTTTTTTTTAAAAATGGAAAGAACGTAGTTCTTAGCATATTGGTTTGTTTTGCTTTATTTTATTTAATTTTTTACTGGTGCTGTTTTTTTCCCACATGCTGTGTGTGGACAGTAACAGGAGAAATAATGTGAACATTTTACACTTTTCCTTCGCTGGGGAGGTATATTATTATATGAAAAAATATCATTACGAGTTTATTTCCTAAGATTGGAGTATAGTTTTACATCCCAGCATCTTTTGCAAATGAGCGAGTATTCTTTTTTTAAGGCAAACTAGAATCTTAAATCTTTGCACCTTAAAACTGATGTAAAGTGATTGTCGAAAAAACATTACATTTCTAGATGTCTATGCGAAATAGATGGTATAGAAATAGGGGCTGATATATACGACCTGATGGCTTTAAATTCGGATCATCACAATTACCAATGTAGTATCTGCTTTGCAAATCAATATTCGAACGGGTAATTGACGAGTAAAAACAGGGAGTTTTTTTTGTTTTGTTTTGTTTCTGCACCAGTGAGCCTATTATGTGATGTATCTAAAACGGTCTTATTAGGTACAATGCGAAAAAAAAGAAAGAAAAAACTATCTGAGTAAACTGATTGGTCAGCTCAAAAAACCTTGGAACTCATCCAACGTTCTGTTTTCAAGAGGACTTCCCGGGTTCTTTCAGTAACGTTTTTATTCTCTTTCCTGCACTCAGTCAGTACGTTTATTCTTTTTTTTTTCCTTTTCCATTTCCACATTATTTAGTAAAACGCTGAACATAAGGCATAAGATATAAGTAGGGGGAAAAAAGCAGAGGGGGCGATTGAGGGGAGGGGGTCTGTAATCTGATCCTGAATAGACCAAATAGACAAAAGCAAGCAAGACTCCGAGCTACAGTACAAAGTAAATCACCCGTTCCCGAGGAGCAGCGTTTGAGTTGCAAAGCGTCCTCCGACTGTCCGTCTGCACTGAGGCAGGTGTTGCATATCGTACTTTAGATTAAAGTTTTTTTATTTTCTGAGGGTCGGGCTTGTCGGGGGGGACTGTGCTCTAATTCTACGAAGCGCTCATTCGCTGTAATGACTACAGAGCTCCTCCCTGTGAGTATATTGTTTTGTCGCAGTGGTGGTACAATCCCCGGAGCACCCCGACATGGCCTGCCCTAGGAGGAGCTGATAATTAGCCATAGATCAGAGTCCAGGTGCAAAGCAACTGCTGTAGGAAGGAGGGGCAGCGTACAGTGGCGTGAATGAGGACGGAGACGGCACGCAGGGGGCTAAACTAGGTGCAGCTGGGGCCCCTCCTGTTGATCGCTTGCTCGCTCCCGTTTTGGTATTCCCATTAGGGAGAAACGGGGCCTCTTTTGTCCTGCCGTGGGGTGAATAAAAAAAAATAAAAAAAATCCAAGAGCAGATTTTATTTCAAAGAGAAAAGCTGGCCGTTCCGAGTAGAGAGTTTGACTAGATAGACCCAAAGCATTTTTATTCAGAGATTTCTCGTTTAATGTGCACAAGAGGCAGGCCTTCGAAGTTTCCATGGAGTCTTCCTTCATGAGCGGGACGTCCTGCCGTGACCCCCTCGAGACAGGAGGTCACGAGCAGCCAATAGGAGAACAACCTTGAACTCCACAATGAAATCAGACAATTGTAATTGAAAAGAAAGCAGGGGGGGAAACGCCCAATTTGGTGGCCGCTCATGCTGAATCAAATTACACACCCACTGCCTGTCTCATTGCAGGCCGGGGGATTTCGGGATAGGGGATTAGAGTGTTCGGAGGTTGGGAAACTGTCTTTTTTTTCCCCCTTTTGCTAGAAGGCCACTACAAAAGAATGGAGCCACTGAAAATGTACTCAGTTTGAAATGGGTCAGTTTTTCCCCCATCGAGCCTCTCTGCGCCATTGCCACATGTGCGCGGTGTTAGAAGATATGCTAGGGTAAGCTTGTGATTGTATTTAATTTACTATAACGATTTACCTTTGAGCCATTAGCTTCTTAAATATTAGTTCTGAAAAACTTTTAACTGTTACAGCAGATTATACTTAGTCTTTCGCCTCTTCTGAATTCACGTATTACGGCCGCATTAGCGCCTTGTTTTGTTAGCATTAGTGTAATAAGGTACTTTGTTGAAATGAAATATTTTTCACGTCCCTTTAAGTAACTCAGATTTGAGGTACAGAACTGAAAAGGCTTAACAAATTAAAGCTCTTAAAAGCACCTTATTTTGAAGTAAACAAATAGCATTTGCAATCGAAAAGCATGTGCATTTCTCCACAGCAAACTCAAATGGCAAATGTTATGGTTATTATTGCACTTAGGTTATATTTTGGGTTAGTTGGTTGTATTTGCACGGATAGCATATTTTGAACAAGTCACTTGGCGGTATTTCTAAACGTCACCGTTATTTAGAACAGCATCTTAATTTACTTTAAAATGAAGGGACAATAATACGATGGTATTCTCTTACCTTTGTTTCTAGTTCTTTAAATCCCCAGCATTGATCAGGGACAGACGTTCGTCCATTGCAGGAATGAATGCTTGTGCATTTCGGTCATTTATATATATATATATATATATATATATATATATATATATATATATATATAAACCAAAACCATTTTAAAAATAAAATCAATTATGCAAACTTCAATAGCTCGATTTTAGAATCCGATTGAGAACAACAGTTGTCTGTCTATATACTGCATTTTGTTCTCCTGCCTCTTTTAAGTTCACTAGGTCAGCGTATGCAGGAAACAGCAATAACCGTCTTTATAAAACAAGTAAATCTTTATCCAAAAATGCACTGTTAGATAAATGCTTCTAAATGGTTGATAACCCTAAGAATAAGCCATGCACATTGTATTTAACCAATTAAAGCCCTTTTTAAGAACAAAACAAAAGCAGTAACGACTTTCCCAATTAGAAAATGCAGCACTTCAAAAGTTTTGTTTCTTAACCAAACATCACAACTTCTAATAGAGTGACGATGATATGCTTCAAAGAATGTAGCCTGGATCAAAGGAGGAGGTGCTGTGTAAGTATTCAGAGCGAGATATTATTCAGTACAGGCTTTGAAAGGGAGACATTTTAACTGTTAAAGACTTTATACAGCCAATCACAGCAAAACCTTTTTTGAGTATTATTTATTTGATAGGAATAAGACTATATTTATTGACATTTAGGGAGATATATAATAAAGACTGACTACCATAGGCATATCATTAAATATATTTCACTATATAAGCAATTCTGAAAATATTGTAATAGTCTCTAATAGCCTACTTGCTAGTTTGTAATATTGCGTAAGGCGTCATCCCAATAGAAAGGAAATAAAGTGTGATGTCACTGATGCCCCAAAATCTGAAAGCTCTTCGGAAAAGTACATAACCAAAAATTAGGGTTATCACAATCAATAGGGGAAAGAATTCATATAGTTTAGTTTGTACAGCGTTTGCTTTGCCTATACTGATGCGTACGGTTATGACGATACAAAAAAATTTTTTAAATATCTACACACCCTATTGACAGGATTTACTGCATGTAAGAGCAGCTCAGAAGAAATAAAAGTATATTTAAAAATGCATATCAGAACGGTCTAATCATCATCCAAATCATTTCAACTGGCACGTTCCTTTATGATTTCAGAATGACGAGGGCACTATTATTATGCCTAATCCAAAATAATAACTGCCCGTGCAAAAAGCCATTCTGATCGAGAAGGGGGAGTGGTCACAACCTACGACTACAGATTCACAATGAAAAGTGGTCCAGTTTGGAGTCTGGCAGGTTTAACGAGAATGTGTTGTTTAACGTGAAGCTTAATATTAAGAACCACTGTGAATCGTTTCCCTTTCTGCTTCTTTTTTTTTTTTTTACAGTAATTATGTGGTGTTGTTAAATAGTTGCAGTTCAACAGCTTCTCTTGCTTCTATTTGGTTGTGCATGCTGGGAAATTATTTTACAGAGCATTATTAACCTTTGAACAGCCTGTGTAGATAAAATATAACAGAGCCACTTGTACTACAGAGATTTTTAGTGAGGACTACAGCTGGTGTTTAATGTAATGCTGTACAATGACACTAGTTTATTTTTCCAAACATATTTCTCTTACCCAACATAAAGTATCTAATGCACAAATACCAGATAAATGCTCATATGTTTACACACCCCAAGCAGAGTCTGTTTAGAAGGTGCTAAGCATTTTTTTGTTTTTTTTAAAGTATTTTTATTTTTAGTCCTGCCCTGAAGATGCCATATATGAAATTATTTATTGCTTTCAGAAGTTCGCATACCTTTAGTTCGTAACGCTGCGTTTTCTCCTCAAGTGTCAATGATTGTTTGCAGCCTTTTGTGAAAGCTGCATGAGTCCCTCGATTGTCAGAGCTGGAGATCAACATCGTATAGCCGCTGTGGGGGGAAGAACTCAAATGTGTAGAGCATGCTGGGAAACCAAAGAACTTAGAGGATGTTTGGACAGTGGGCTGCTTCAGCTCAGAGGACAAGCCAGAAACTCAAAACGATCACATTAGATACAAACAGTCATTGACACTCGCAGGGGAAAACGCATTCATTTAAACAAGGCCCTGTGAACAATTTTGGTCTTGTGGAATATTAAGGCGAGACACTCCAGGTGAATAGAGTAAAAAAAAATTAAACAGATCAATATCTTACTCAGTTGATTAGATTGTTGAAATGTGTAAATGAGGCCTTATCCTATTAAATATACACTAAATTGCATACATTTCCAAACCATAAATCAAAACACTGGATAGAGCCAGATTAAAAATTACTCTTTTATATGAGAGTTACAATACTTAACAGAAGGGTGTTTTTTTAATCCACAACTATTAATTTTTACCAGGTTTTTAGGAAAAAACTATTATCTGTAAAACAGCTCAGAATATACAGGAGAAAAAAAAAACAACTAATTTTGAGAAAATATATTATTACAGATACAACTAGATTAAGTGCAATACAATAAATATTTTTTTTTCCATTAGTCGCTACGCATTACGTAAGGTAAAAAATTTGTCAAGGGCATGAAAAACAAAGAAACAAACAGTGTTTTCATCTGAAGTGTCTCGCCTCATTTCAAAAAACTGCCTAAGGGATGTACTAAAAATAAAATAAAATGCAATTTAAAATTCTTCTAGGGGTTTGCAAACTTTTGAGCTGAACTGTACCTTGCATTCCCATAACAAATATATTTGCATTTTTAGTCTTGTTGATATTTTTTTTTTTTTAGGCGAACAGTATATACCCTTCCATGTTCTGACATAGCAGATAGCGAAGCTGCACGTATTTATCTATAACCACTGCAGCGTCCATTCCATAGAATCACCAGAGAACATATACGTGATGCACTTAAGCAATTATAATGCCTTTCAGTATAGTACAAAGGGCAAATAATGTTTTTGAATGTAAAAATGGCCACCCAACCAATGTCTAATTTTGCCTTTTGTTTCTTTATCGAAAGTGAGCTTTAAGTTGAATTTCATGGCTAGAGAAATACCACCATATCTGTTTAGGTTCTTCCTCACAGCATTTATACAAAGCAACTTAAAAGGGAACTTAAAATGTCTTATAGCTCTTTCGTAAGATTCTATTTTGCTAACATGCATTATTATTTCATAGAGGAAGAGGTCAGTATCTGGATGTTATTTATGAATATCTTTAATGAAGCAAACATATTTATAAGTAACTTCAAGACGTTTTGTTTTTTAATTAATAAATTAAAAAGTTAATATATTTCTAAAACGCATGAAGTTGATTTCTACTAAAATGATTAAAACTATAGAATTTTTATTTATGAAAGTTAGAAAAATCCACACTTCTGACAGCAGAGAAAAAAAAAAACAAAAAAAACGAGTGGGGTGGGGTTTCAAAGGCTTATATTTTAAAACGTCAGATACGCAATGTGTGCATTAACAATGGGATATCGGCAGAAATATTTTATAGCATTCGGGGGTATTTTAGTCACTTCAACTTTGTGCCTCAATACCGCGTTTTTGCATACTAGAAGCGCTCAGAAGTGTTGTGTACTTGTCCTTTAACACCTCATAGCTGAGTGAATAAAGGGTCCCTTCCTTTTTTTATACATTAAATTGCTTTGGTTTTAAATGCAATTGTTACGATAGCGATAAACGATAACAGGCTGAAGTATAACAGGGTGAAAAAAGAAACATGATTGTGCATAATACACGCATACAGTAGTAATAACTCAAGCAAAACTCAACTACATGTAACGTCGTTCCGATTTAAAAATATGCATGACAAAACGTAAAAAAAAAACAAAAAAACACTTTTTTTTCCCCGCAAATCAGATGTTCCGTTATCATATTTGTTTGCAGATATGTGAACAGAATGCAGATTTCGAGCACATTCACAGTAATACCGTTATTTGCATGTAACTTCTATCAACCTGTTTTGGCTTATGTACAAACTACACTCGTTATTACCGAGAGTGTCTCAAACATGTCAAAGCGGTGAATATTGTTTACAAGATTTACACGCAGAAGCATAGTCTCAGTACTTCATGGTGAACACACATCTCGACTTTGTTTTGGCTCTGTGGTGGCAATGATAGTTGTGTAGTGGTTTCAATTTCAGTCAGACAGGAACATGGGGTGGGGGGGGGTTTAGGATGGTCATTGACGTGACCTCGCTTGGGATGAGTTACTCCGGTCCGACAGTCTGTATTTGGTAGCTTCCAGCACAGTAGAAGTGTTTCATACAGCTCTCATAGTGGTCTTAGTGCATTAGTTTGGTCAAGCATCTCCTGGTACTAGTGTTCAATTTATTGTCGATAAACGAGGGGTTTGCCATATCATAGACGAGGCTAGCCGATACTCCACGAGTCGTTTTGATTTCATAATTGAGTATCGTGTCTACACGGGGCACGCAAACTGCAGGTTTTTTCCTTAGAACATGTTCTTTGTGACTTTCATTTTTGATATTCGATCAATGTATCTATGCCATACTAGTTTTGATTTTTTGGTTATTTTCCAGAAATTGTATTGTAAATGTTTCTAATAAAACAAACTGAATAATCTGTCACTGCTACCCTGAATTCTGTTGCTCTAACACCTGATGATTCGAAACAAAACTTTTTTTTTTCTTTTATTTATACGTGTTATATTAAAATACACAGCAACTTCCACAAGTTCACAAAAAAACCATAAAAAGGAAAAAAAAAAAAAAAAGAAATTTTTTTTTTTTTTTTTAAATCACCAAAATGTTTAAAAACAGAAGCGTTCATGGGTTCCCACGGTCACGGAATTTTAAAATCACCTGGAAAAAAAGTCATGGAAATTAATAACATTTCAAAAAGCTCATAAATATTTCATCAACTAGAAATTGCTCTTTGTGGGTGCAATCTCTATATGATGAATTTTCCTTATCCCGTATTCAGGTATGACTGGAAAGGTCATGCGGAAGTCACCGGTCAAAAGATGTGGGAACCCTGTAAAATACACAAGTTCCCAAGTGTCTGTGTAAAATCTATTCACCCAAGCTTAAAAAGAAAAAAGAAAAAAAACACCATACACAACAGCTGATAAACATTCATAATCACTGAAAACGTATAAACCTATTTGCAGCATTCAGAGTCTTTGTTCAGGAGTCCCACTGGGAAAAGAGCAGGCACGATGACAGAATCTTCCCAAAGCAGTAATTATCAACGACTCCAGCTAAACGGCTGATATTCAGCATAACAGATTGATGGCATTAGCATAAATCTAACAGGCAAGGCCTTTATTGAAGCACCTCGTGTCTTTAAACAAATGACAAGACATAAAGCTGAAAACATGACCCCAGCTGTCCCATCCTGAGGCGAGGAGGATCTGAACGCCACAGAACACATACACCAAGATAAAAATCCACAGAAGACAGAAAAGCCAGGACAGAGAGTGAGATCTCGAGAGACCTGCTGCTCTTCGGGTTACATATAGCAGATAACAAGGGTGGCCAGTGAGGAATTCACTTCCAGTAAGGAAACCTCAGCAGTACATCACAAGCCATCAGTTCCCCTGCCTTGCAATATAATATGGTCAATGTACCCAATCATAGAAGCTCCTCTTAGTGAACTGTATCCCACCTGCCACTCATTTTCCAAGCAGAAAAAAAACCTTTTAGTCAACGACAACACCCAGAAACCAGCTAAAGCATAACTAACGTGCAACTTTCCATCATAATAAAGTCATAAAGCAGGAGAAAAAAAAACAAACATCCGACCTGTGTATCTACACCAAACAAGGATGGGAATCATAGGGATTTAAAGAAATAGTTCACACAAAATCAAAAAATGTGTCCTGATTTCAATAAATTACGTGATTCGATTCCGGTGTCTTAATTCCACGCAAGGGACAAGTATACCACAAACGTGAACGTGGACCACAAAACCAGTCATAAGTGTCAATTTTTCAAAACTGAAATTTATACATAATCTGAAAGCTAAATAAATAAGCTTTCCATTAATGCATGGTTTATTAGGATATGGGACTATATCTGACTGGGATACAATCAGAGGGTGCAAAAAAACTAAAAAATATTGAGAAAATTACCTTTAAAGTTGTCCAAATGAAGTTCATAGCAATGCATATTACTAATCAAAAAAGACTTAAGACTGGTTTTGTGGTCTACGGTCACAAATGGTGCGTTTTCATACTTTTAAATGTTTGGAAATAAAAAATAATGCCTAAAAGTTCAATGCTGATATTAACGCACAGCAGAGAATAAATGAGCATTCATCATCACAACAAAAACTTAAAGTGGTTCTATAGTGCATATTTTATTATGCATAAAATAGCAGAGATTTAGAAAGCACAAGTTCAAGAACCGTTAACTGAATCAAGTGTTATAGAAATAATGAGTTCATAAGAACTAGTCAACGATTCCCTACCCTATATCTGAATATAGTATACTCTTATTAAACACTACAGCACATACAGCCATTAACTTAACCTATTAACATGACTCTGTCCACAGAAAACACTCCCAGCGCTTGTACAAATGAGTGCCATGACTGGAAGGAGAAACCCTTGAGAAATTCCGATCAATAATCTAGTGATGGATAAAAGCATGACAAAAAAAGCAAGCAAAAAAAAACAAAAAACAAAAAAACACCACAGAATAACAAGATCATATTTGCATTCAATAAATACAAAGAGATGCCATTACAAAGGAAGAATTGAGCAAACGGGCTATGATGACCACAGTTTGAATTTCTCAGGTATTAAGATGCATGGAAAAGATGTCAGACTACTTCTGTGCTGGCACACTAAAGGAAGGAAAAAAAATATATGATTTCACAAGTAAATCCCGCTGTGATGAGAAACCATTCAAGAGAGGGTTAAAAGAAGCATTATGCACTCTAAGCACTTTTTCTTGTTCTTCAGCCCATTGTTTGTAAGCAGACTGTCTGTGGCAAAAAGTGCAGGAATAAAACAAAACGAGCAGCCACGTCTGAGCGTCCCAGCTAACTGCTCATTTCTAATTAGTCTGAAACAAGAAGCATGGCCTCTCAGTTCTGAGAAAATCCTTAATCCATTCAACATTTCTTGTTCTCCAATTTTGAAGATTATTACTCACTTATTCTGGGTATAACTAAGCAAGTCCGTTACATACGTTAAGCACATTGTGCACAGGGAAAACGACGGTCGGGGTCAACCTTGCAGCCCAGCCCAACAAAATTGCCGATTTTCCCCGGATCCCATGGTGGCGCTGCGGCAGCTCAGTTATTCTGACAGCAGGCGCCCTGCTTGCCCGAATTCTGTGTGGGCTGCACGGTAATGGGAACCACTTTTGAGCTGGGGGAGAAGCCGTCATCACCACGCCCTGACATCTGCCTCTGGGACACGATACGGTAGATTTCTGTGTGAGAGAGAGGCAGGATTCAGAGATCGGTTGCCTGATAAATGTGATCTTTTAGGTGTGCAACTACAGCTACGGTTCATTATGACGCATAGAAATGAACAGTGTAACTGTGTAACACGGTGTGGCTGAAGAGAGGTATTTCCCATGCCAAAAATAAATAAATAAAAGCAAAAGCGCAAACCACTATTTCTGCGTAGCAAACTTTCGAAGTTTGACCTCAAAACACAGTTTCATTCATGCACAGGAAAAGCAGAGGATATCTATTGCGTGGAGTTTGACGCCATCTAGAGGTTATACTCAATAACATTCAAAAACATGCCAAGGAAACTGCCAGGAAATGTTTTTTTGAAAAGAAAAAAAAAAGAAAAGTTTTTAGGTCATTTTTGATTAAGCAGATTCTCCTAATCCCAAACTCTCATTACTGTAATCTGACAAAATAATCACATTATTTCAAAGATTTTTAAAGAAGCTATATTTTTATGCCTTATTTTTTACAACATTAGTTAACATGAACCAAGAATGAACAATACTTCTACAGCATTTATTAATCTTAGTTCATGCTAATTTCAGCATTTACTAATGCATTATTAAAATCACAAGTTATGTTTGTTAACATTAGTTAACGTGCTGTGAACGAACATGAACTAATAATCAATGACTGTACGTTTATGAGCTAATGTTAACAAAGATGAATAAATATTGTAATAAATGTATTGTTCAAGTTAGTTAATATATATTTACTAATGCTAACAAATGACACTTTATTGTAAAGTTTTACCAAAACAACTTTACCCTTACAAGTTTGTCTTGTAATAAATCACAAATTAACAACATATAACAAAAACAATAATAATCCTAATTTTGTTTACTTTTTGGAAAGCATCAATCTTCTATCACTTATACCACAAATGGTGCATTTTACCCTTGTAAGACTGGAAAAACAAATCACATGCATGAGCATGCGTTTGCTAATCATATATTGTACATTTTAAGCCTTTTTTTAATGCTTAAAACAGCATAGATGTAGAATGCGTAAGTTGAGCAGAATTGAATGTCAGAAACATCCAGTTAATAAAAAAGCAACTAGATCACATTTCTTTCTAAGATTTAAAATCCACAACGTAAAAAAAATTATTTTATATACTAAATCATGCATAAATACTTAGCTATTACAATAATGAGAATGAGAATGTTCTTAATACAAAAATGACTGGTACATGTTCCGCACAGTTTTTAAGAGATTCACATCCAAAAGCTTTGTGACATGCACCCTTCCAAGCGATTTGCTCAGCACTGACCGGTAAGAATGGTCTGAAAGGCAAGTTCAACATTAGAAGAGTCCAGCGCTGAGGTCTCCAGGAAAGAAAGTCCATGCTTCTCTGAAAAACACACACAAAAACATAAGACTTTTTAAATAAATACTGTATGGCTTCCCAAATACATCATCATAAACAAAAACACCAGCTAACAAATAATATTTCTGAGATAAACAAGTAGTATGCACTATAAACAAAAAAATCATTAAATGTTAACAGGGTACAGCACCAGAAACACAACAATGGAGATAGCTAAATATTAGGACAGCATTGTGACTTTAATGTTAAATGGAATGCACTATACATAAATGAGTAATGCTAAATCAACATTGTCTAAAAACAGTTTCCCTGAAGCCATATTATTTCATTAACAGTACTGCTTTAAAAGGTTACAATGTAGCATTCAATTTCATAGAGCCCAGAGAAACAAACATGCAAACATTAATTCCTGACCATATTCAAATCTGAGGCATTCAAACTGACCAATCAGCAACAAGACCTGTAACGTAAACGCCTCAGTCAAAGGGCCTTAAACACTACCAACACCTCTGTGACCTTTAAAAGGTACTCCAAATTACCTTTGGCGGTTCAACAATTATTTACTTAACTCTCAACTTCACAAAAGCAGCATATTAGGTCTCATTTTTACAGTGAAATATTTAGTATTCTGACTCCTGCGTAACTTATGTGAACAAGACTAGTGTTTTAGTTGTCATTCTATTCATGATTTGCCAGAAAAACATCCTTTATACTACAATTACAGGTCACACTAGCTAATAAAATCCTCTAACCTGCAAAGGCTTTGGCTTCATCCATAGGAACGGCCCTCAGATGGCGCAGGTCACTTTTGTTCCCTACTAACATGATGACAATATTGCTGTCAGCATGATCCTGCAGCTCTTTCAGCCAGCGCTCGGCATTCTCATAGGTCAGATGCTTGGCAATGTCATACACCAGCAGGGCTCCTACGGCACCTCTGTAATACCTGTGAACACACACAGAAGTTTGAAAGCATTCATTATTCAGAAACTAAAAGATCCACAAATAACACATTTATTCCACAATCTAAGATGCCCAATAATAGTGTGGTTACCAAAGAGTATTTGGCTGGTCATGTGAAATAAAACTTCTATTAAAGTCGTTATCTTGTTTGAGTGTACATTAGTGGCCAAGCAGTGTTTTTTTTTTTTATTATTCAAACACTTCCCACTTGACGGGAGTCTACATCCTCCTATTGTACTATACAGTAAAAAGGCAAGCTCAAATGATTAGAAATCTGGCACAATTTTGTCCTTAAATTTTTAACATAAGAGCAGGCACATTTTTAATCTGAATGTGTGAGGTTTCCAGTGTCAGTCGCTTCCAGTAAAATTGTTTTTCATATATAATAAATATATTATATTAAAATATTTCATATAAAAACATAAAAGCAAATGTTTTTTAAAAATATACTGCACTTTGTTATTCTTTAGTTACTTTGTACATGTATTTACATGCATGCAATTATTTATGTATCGTTATTAATTATTTTATATTATTAATAAACTTATTAAAATACAATAGTTAAAACTTTGACACATGTTTAGTCAGTGACAGAGAACGAGCAAGTGCATCTAACATAATTCTGTAATTTTAACTAAGAAGAATTAATATTTCTATTCTGGTTAATGAACAGTACTTCTTAAGTGATTGTCATATATCTTAGAAGTAATCATTTAAAAAAGCTTTACTATTAAATTTTAAATTGTGTAATTGAATTTTTTTTTTTTACTTCCAGTTAACATCTATAAATCAGTTATAAATTACTATATACAAAATTAATAGTTATTAAGATTGACTGACTGATTGTTTTGAAATTGGTGAAATGTGCTTGGGAAAAAAAACAACACAATTTTAATTATTAATTTGCCTAATAATAATAATAATAATAATAATAAGTGTTATATTCTATTTATTTTATTAATTAAATGTTTATTTTATAATTACATTTTTCAAAAATTGGTGCACAGAACAATGATTTCTTGAATTAGCTGATGTCTAGTGATGAACAGAGTCTTTGAAGACACTTACGCCGATGTGATGGCCCTGTATCTCTCCTGTCCAGCCGTATCCCAGATCTGGGCCTTGACGGTTTTGCCCTCCACATGGATGCTGCGAGTGGCAAACTCCACCCCGATGGTGCTCTTGCTCTCCAGGTTGAACTCATTGCGGGTGAAGCGAGAGAGCAGGTTACTCTTGCCCACACCAGAGTCTCCGATCAGAACCACTGCGAATGAAGAGGACAATGGTGCGTGAGATCAACTGGCTCTACTTTACAGTGCTTTTAAATGCTATTGTGTTTGTTATTGTCCCTGGAGCTACGCATGACACTGTGCTTTCAAGCAGATTCTATTTGTGCGGTTTGCAGGAACCAGCCTCCCTTCACCGCACAACAGCAATTAAATTTTAATATTTCACACACAAAGGGTGTGTATCCACAAAGCTTTCGACAATGATTGAAAAGGGCACGACTGAAGAGCAACTCCCTTTTTCACCCACACAGGTAGACTTACGAAAGACTAGGAACGTCTGTGTCTCCCACTGACAGACGCAAACAAGGAACAGATATTACATTTTCAGTTACACTACCATTCAGATAGTTTAGGGTCAGTAAAATTTTTATTCACCAAGGATGCATGAAATTGACTAAACTGACAAAGCCAGTCATAATTTGACAAAATATTTATATTTCAAATAAATTGTTTGTTTTTTTTACTTTATATTCACAAAATGATCCTGTGAAAATGTATCACATAAATATTAAGCAGCAAAACCTTTTGATATTGCAAATAATAATAGATGTTTCTTGAGCAGCAAATCAGTATATTAGAATAATTTCTAAAGGATAGTACCATAATAAAAACTTGAGTAATTTAGCTTTGCATTTGAAAATATTATATGCAAATAGAAAAAATTATTTATATATTTTTTTTATATTTCACAATATTACTAAATACATGCAGTCTTGGTGAGCAGACGAGAATTAAATAAAGTTAAAATCTTGATTGGTTTTTAATATTTATTAAATCAGTATAGGCTAGGTGGGCATATTGTAAGAGATAAGAGGAACACTTTCATGTAAAATAATAAAAGATGCTTCAAGAACATCAAATCTCATTTATTTTGATTTTTGAAACGTGAAAGTGAGTAAGTTTTTGTAGTGAAAAAGATAATTAGTTAATGACTAAAATTCCAGTCTATTCATCGCACAAAAATGTTGTGTGACTTCAGAAGAACACTTGGAACAAGACATGAAGGTGATTAAACAATTACAATTAAAATTTGTATTTAATCTAAACCTGATATAAATTGGGTTAGTGTTGGCAACTCGTCAACATGAAAGAATGAAATCTGTAACAGATGCCTCAGCTGATAATATCAGAGTTAGACACACAGGAATGCACTTTGACAAAGACATCTAGACATGTTTAAAGAGCAGAGCGGTGATTGAACAGCTCCGATTGATTCATGGTCAAACAGAGAAATGTCCATGGAGAGTTTAAGCTGGAGGTCAAGAGCAGAACTTTGACTGATGGAAATGTCGAATTCATGGACATAACCACGGCAGACATCAAAGAGGTCAGATTAGTAAAATATTTTATCATTAGTATTCGCTTTAGTAGTCAATTACTAAATAAAAACTTTAGCATTTGATCTCCTCCAATCTCAAATAATTGGTTATTTATCAAAAATAGAACAAACTAATGATCTGAGTGATCTTCTGAATCAAATGAGATTTGACTCATTAGATCAAAGGAGAGTTTTTAAGACCTTCTGAATGCAAACCTATCCTGAGAAAGACCTGATTTATACAGGTCTTACCGGTTTAACTGTGCTTATATTGCTGACATTATAGAAAACTCTAAATCAATTTACACACAAAAGACTTCTTTTTTTCTTTTTCTGTGTGTCAAGTTCATTAAATGTTCAAATTGCTTGTTTCCACATCACAAGTTTTATATATATATATATATATATATATATATATATATATATACACACACACACATACACACACACATACATACATACACACACACACGAGAATTCTAAAATAAAACAAGACCCATTAGGAGAAACCAGTCGTGTTGTGCATTATATAATCAATCTAAAACAGCACTCAGAATTATTCAAGTTAACAATTTCTATAACTTTTGCCCTGCTTAAATGCATTTGCTTATGCCATGTTGGAAAATTCATATTAAGACGGTAGCTGTGTTTTGGAAAATGACACTTGCTTGTGCCTGACTAAGATGATAATTAGCTGGTTGACCTGCCACCATGACCCAAAAACCAGCTCATCCAGCCAAAAGCAGCTGTTTTTTTGCTGGTCCAAGGTGGTCTAGCAGCGACTGGCCAACTTGGAGCCTCTCGAAACAGCTGCAAATCACGTCATATGTGTTTCAGGATAGAAAAAGAAAACATCTATGACAAGGGGGACAAGCAAAACATGAAGACGACATGCAGGAGCTCATCGTAAAGTATGGAAGTGCGCTAAGTAACGTGGTACTCACCTTTAAAGAGATAGTCATACTCGTCCTCTCTACCCGTCATGGCTTTAATCTTCTTACCGGCTTATTAACAAGTCCGTGTTTTCAGATTTAAAGACGTTATGCTCTTCTGGAGAACCACAAGGTGCTATTATATTTACTACGACGTCAAAGAAACTTTGTTTATGAGGCGCATCAGTTGATCACGAGCGCTTCATTACTACGCGCGCTTCATGCGTTAAAGACTCTCAGAATCCAAAAATAAAAATATACAATGTGTTCTCTCGACTGTTACATGTAAAGTAACCTTTAAGAAAAATAGGTCCCGAATTAGCCAAAACTACAGCTAATCAACTTTGATACGATGTTGCTGGGCTACGTCAACCAAGTTTCGCCCTGCCGTCTCATCTTAAGGCAAACACTTACGTCATTGTACTGAGATGTAGCCCCGCCTTTCCGGTGATCTTATTGGCCCACTATCCTGTCTATCACACGCTTGAAGCTCTGTGACCCAATTAAATTGTTTACGGGGCTTCCGTACAGGTGTGTAGTCACAGGTGTGTTTTTTGTAGTTGTCAGGTAATATATAAACACAGAGTGTAATGATACAATCAATATACGTCGTAGAATAAAATATAAGTTATAATAAAACGAGGTAGCTACTCAATACTTTAGTAATACAGCGTAAAAGAAAGCATGGAGTCACAGGTTTATTTTAAATGAGCTCTTCCACATTCCACAGCGTGACTTCACTCATGCTTTACAGAGGATGATGGGACATGAAAATGCCACGTAGGAGGCCATGAGGAGGAAGGGCCAAGAGCTGTGCACCATTCAGTGACTGAACTGGAAATGCTGTTTAAATGCCATTTTAATTACAGAATTTAAAGTTAAATTGCATATATGTATCATTATACTTTTTATGGGTGTAAATTACCCATATTAGATCGACTTCAATATAAATTTAATTTGATATATATTCTTTCAAAAACAAAAAAAAATCTTTAAAAATAAAAACGTGCGACTAGTACATATAATAGTAGTCTTGTGCTCATCCTGCGTTTATTTGATTAAAATTACCATGGAAAAATTTAAATAGAAATAATAATATATTTCAAAAAATTTTTATGGTAATTTAATCAAATAAATGCAGCCTTGGTGAGCATATGAGGCTTCTTTTAAAGTTTTAATTAAGAAATTGTATATA
>JAUCMS010000028.1:20933927-20951372 GCA_032357445.1 Enteromius radiatus | reverse complement strand
TAGTTAGCGCGATGATCTCATCTTAGATGTCTCAATTCATCTCGGATGTTTTAAGCGAGGTACGAAGAACGGGCCCCTGGTCTGATTCCTTATATTCTTCTGTCAAAACAAACCAACACTGGATGAACACTTTGTCCCAGTTTAACACTCCTTATGAAAACCCAGCTAATTGCAGGTGTAAACAAAAATGACTCAAACATGTCAGGAGTAAAATCAACACTCCACCCTTGCAGGACTATTTTGACATTTCTGGGATTGGAGTTCGTTTATCATATTATATTAAATGGCAATTATAAATATAAAAAGGAAAAACAGTATCAGAAAAGCCTATAAAAAAACATTAAAGGAATATCATCCAAAAATGAATATTTGCAGAAAGGGTACAATCCAAGATGTAGGTTTGTTTCGTAATCGCAACAAATTCACCGATGGACCCTCTGCAGTAAATGGGTGCTGATAAAAACATTACAGTAACCCACACAACACCATCAGCTGTCATCCTGAGAAGTGTTTGTAAGAAACACAGGCGTTTTAACACTAAACCTTTGCTTCTGGCTAAAATAAGAGTCCGTAATCCAAAATAACCCTTTGTGTAGTAAAAAGATCCATTTACTTTTGTTCTTTCACATCAAAATTCACCCACATATGTGTCTAGAACTGCTGCTTTTTACTGGTAAACAATGCTAGGTCTATTCATATTTCTCTTTTGATTCAGACGAGACAACTTTTCCACTGGAGAAAGCAATATTATGAAGAGAGGACTCATATTTTACTGTTTTAAGTTACAGTCTTATTAATATTTCTTACAAACATGCAGCTTTTCACTTCATGAGACATTCATTGACAGACTGGAGTGGTGTTTATTATTGTCATGTTTTTATGTTTGGACTCATTCTGACGGCACCCATTCACTGCAGAGGATCTATTGGTGAACAATTGTTGCTACATTTCCCCAAATCTGTCCAGATGATGAAACCATCTCACCAACATCCTGGATGACCTAAGCATAATTCAATTTTCAGCATCTTTCTTTAGCAAATTACTCCTTTAATTTACTCATGTACAAATATCTGTGTGTAATTTAAGATTAATCCACCACCACAGGTGATAAACATTAAAGTTGGACCTTTAAATGATCATAATCTGGCATGTTTTAAGCAGTTACTCTTAAAAGACTTCCTGTTCTTATTGCTTCAGTTCAACCGTTACGAAACCAAAACATAATGCAGGTCAGTTTAAGTAGTCGTTATGGTTTGGTGTTGTTCTCGACTGCTCTAGTGGATCATAGTTTCACAATGGGCTTTAACTATTTCCCCTCCCATACTGAGTAACCTAACTGAGTAATCTTGTGTAAACAAAGCCTTGTTGTCATGGAAATCAGATTGCAACCAACCTATAGGACAGAGAGCTTTATAAAAAGAAGGAATTGAATTGCACAAGGTACTCTAAATCCAGCTGCTTTATATATTAGCTGTTTTCTTTTTTATTTATAAAAATTATATACTATATATATACTATATACCAATCATTACAGGTACTGCAAACAGTGGCAAAAAATGCTTGCAGATCACGAAACTAACTAAACATCATCTAAAAGAGTTTAAAGCCGTATCAGAGATTGTTTAATGTGCATGACAGCTCAATCCAAAAAGTGTCTTACCTTTGAAAACAAAGTTGTAGGCCTCATCAGACCCCATATTGTCACTCCTGTAAGCAGATCTTCCTTTACTAATCTAGATTAGTGCTGCATGAGTCAAAATCCTAATCGATTACAAGGAAAACAGAGAATGAAAGTTCCTCCTCCTCTCTGCTACAACGGCTGACCTGAAATAGTAGAGAAACAGTAAGAAGCACAAATGAAACCCCACCGTTTATGGTGGACAGTGCAGTTGTTTGCACAAGGAACTAGCCCTGTTATTTAGCCTGGCAGTTCCGCTATCATATGTGCCGTACCTGAGGGGGAAGGTGGGCGTGACTTTTGGTGTGCTCAAGTCAGGTCAAACAGGTAGGGCAAGCGCAGGTGCAGTCATATGAAACTAGGCACAACAGTGCACCTGTTCAGCCAATGAGACGACGACATCCACACCATATGCAACCAATCGCTTCTCTTAAGCAGTTTCTCCAAAGATCAGGAAGGCATTTGCCATGGAAGAGCCCCTCCCAAGAGGAATATTTTGGATTTCACGGTTAATTAATGCTTGAACACAAATATTATACAGAGTTTCTGCAGGTTTTATGAAGATAACTTTTTAATAACAAGCAAAATATAATAGAATGGAACACAAAACATAATTATGGTCTCTAAATAAAAAAAACTAAAAAAAGTAAATTATTTGAGCTCATTATTTAAGCTTTTACTGTATCTTCTGATCATGCTACAAAAAGAGGGATGTTTCCAATACGAATGTCTAATTTATTACATTTATTTCAGAAGCAACATTACATAAAATAGGAAATCTTGTTTTGGATAAAAATGGAGTGTGTTTATGATTTAAATTAGAACAAATACCAATACTTAATACAAATTTAAATGGGAAATTCTTCATATTGACAGATATTTGTTCTTGTTTTAAGCATAAACTTATTTAATTTTGCTCATTTTCTCAGAAAACAAGACATTTTGCATTTTAAGTAAAAGTATCCTGATTTAATGTTTAGATATTTGTACCCCAAAAATACAAAAGATTCATGGGTTTAGATTTTTTATTGCATGCAATATTCTGAAAGAGTCTGATTTAAGATATTTTGTGGCCTTAATTGCACTTTAGACTTATTTAAAAATGCAGAAACCCAGATTAACTACACTAAGTGATAAAGTGATATTTCATCCTCAGATATATTTTTTATACATTGTATTATTTTGGATCAATTAATATTATCCTAGACGTAATTAATAAAAAGCAGTGTCTTGTGTTTTAAAGGTAAAACAACAACATGTAACAAAAAGAGACTTTTATTTCATATTGTTGACACTAGACACAGCCTGATCACTGACTGCAAAAATCCTGAGACATAAAGAAAAGATGATAAAAGGGGAAAATGCAATTCAAATGTAATTATTAACGTTTATGCAAAGCATTATTTGGAGACTAATAGCCATACAATTTTATATAGTAATCACATGGAGTATATGCAAATAAATAAAGCCATAGATAATATATTATGAAGGCCAAGATCTTCAGAAATTTCTGTTACAATATACACAAATACACAAAAGTACATCCTACGATGCTGCCACTTGTGTTAGTGGTTCCTCAAGGTACTGCACTAAAGCTTCAGCCTGTGAACATAAACACAGTTACTTTGATTGTTCATGAAAATACATAATTAAGAGTAATTAGGAGCTATTATATATACACCGAATCTCACCTTGGCTTTAAGCATCCCAAAGCCTACAGTCTCCTTGGCATACATGCAAAGCAACAAGTTTGCAACACGTGTAATGGCCACCCTGCCTTCCTGTAATGACAGAGAAAATGCAGCACATTATAAAAGAAAAATTAACGTAAAACAATACAGCAGTTTATCAGCCAGTGTTAATTCTGGCATGGTGTAATGTCAAAAAAATCCAGAGATGGCCTTTAGCATCTGCCGCTGCTGAATTTTGTGCAAATCTTGTATAATGCATACATTATTGCAGATATCAAAGATCAGCATTCACAATCATTTATTTTAACCCAAGTGTACAGCGCTATTCCTACCATACAATCCATCAGGATGAATTTCAGTTTGTCCTCATTAAAGGCCTGGTGTCCATTTTTGTCGTAGGCCGCCCAGATATTGCTGGCAATGGCTGCAGTGACTCTTGCATCAGTGTCTCCATATCCAGAATACGCCAGCAGAGAGCCTTCATTATTTAATAACCTAAAATGAAAAACAAACACAAATAAATACATCATTAATTATTAAAAAGCATATAGGCCTACGTGAATTGAATATAAATTCATAAACAACCACCAAATACTTTGACCTGTAGTCAAAGTGGCCAAAATAACTAAAACCAATATCAGATGGGATTTGCAAACAAAATTTCTCTGAACTAATTTAAATTCTCTTTATGACTTTTTGCAAAACATACAGTAGTTTATTAAAAGTGAACTAATGTTTTGGTGTGGATGTATGAAGTCAGTTCACACAGATAAACGTTAAACAAACTGATGTGTGTCACGTTTAAAGTGGTGTGTGATATTTATTTAAAATAATGGTATTTTATTGGATTTTCACTCAAATTACAGATATTCCGATATTTCTAAATATAGCTTAAGTCAATAAATTACGTTTGATATATTATATTACAAATATGACATTGTTAATAATATAACTCATTAAGCGAATACCAAACGCAACAAAATACCTTAGTTTTAACTCCAGAAAGCATGTTAATAACATAAATGTACAACATTATTGTTTACCAATTTACGAGTAGCTTTAGCTGGGAGACAAGAACAAAGACAGCATTTTATATACTCACAGCGTGCTTTGTACGCCACTGGTGTTTGCTTGACTGAGTACTTGTGTTAATGCTTTAGGACGCAACATAATTTAAAGGAAAACGGCAATAATACTAATACACGTTTAAAATTTACGCGAGATTACAGCAAGAACTTCCAGCAGTCCGACATGAACATCAGCTGACTTCCAACTTCCGCGCTGAGGGTTCATGGGAAATGGAGTATAATAGCAGTGCCTAGAAACTACAAAAACGTGGCCCCGCAGCCCAACAAGAACATCAGCTGACCTTGAAGTTCCGCGCTGATGGTTCATGGGAAATGTAGTATAATAGCAGTGCCTACAAACTACAAAAACGTGGCCTAGATCAAAACTAAGCGTAACATGGATGATTTACTTGTTTTTCGGATCATTAATAAAACAAAAGAACGGCGAAACCAGCTAAAGCCCCCGCCCCACCCCTTATATATTGGAAATAAATGCTCCATATAATAGAAAACAATCGTAGTCCTTTTGTTTTGTCGTATTCTACATTATAAACAGCTCAAGCAGTATCGAGTAGATAGCGTCCACTTTAAGTTTTTTTTACGGTTAAGTGGCGGTAATTGTAAGGAGAATTCAGGTTGATTGGGACTTTTTGTCATTGAAATAACAAAAAAAAAAAAAAACAAAAAAAAAAATACTTTTTGCTTTGCATTTCTTTTTGTAGGGGAGTGCAAAAAAATGTTAAGGGTATTATTACTGAAGAATATCTTAACTTCCTATTAATAACCAGTATAATATATATATATATATATATATATATATATATATATATATATATACACTGTCCATATGCATAAGCTTATTGGCTTCCTTGGTTCTATGAATCCATTATTTTGGGGGAAAAAAAGGTTCTTTAAGTTATTTTAATGTTCTTTAGACCAAGAAAAAAAAGCATTTAAGAATTGTTAGCTAAAAGCTTCTTTGAAGAAGCTAAATCAGTTCTTCTATAACTTACTTCACCTTTTTTAACGTTGATTTTAATTTCCAACCTTTAAATGAAGCTGCATACTTTTTTATATACATCTTTTTATAATAATTACACCCCCAAAAATAACAGCAAAAGCATAAAATGAAAATTCACTTAAAGATTTAACATATCAGTTTCCAATCCTAGAAAATGTAAGATTACCAGTTCTCATATAGTGTTAAATGAACAAAAATTAGATCTTTAAAAAGTTATCTACCTAAAGCAATTATAATGACTAAAGCTTAGTGATTGGTTACATAACATATCAACAAGAACAACTGACTTGTGTGTGACCTCCACATTAATTAGACTATAATTAAAAATATTGGGGTTATAAAAGAAAGATCATTGAATTACTTTTTCAAATTAAAAAGTAAAATTGAAAGGGGTCATGCAGCCCAACATCGCAAAGGTCCCAAAAAAAAAACATTGAATTTAAGAAAAAAAAAACAGATGCCAGAAGGAACTACAAACCCCAGTGAATGTTGGTTTCTGTAATGTAATTCAAGTAGAATAAAGAGTCGATTATGGACGTGCAGCAAAAAAAAATTAACATTTTAAATTCACAATAAAACTGTTAGTTCCATTAGACAGCTGTTGGTTAGCACTGAGAGAAGCTACCATGACTATCATGCTGTAACCAGTTGTTTTGTTTTTAACTTGAGGATGATGTATCCAGATACACAATACAAGTGTGTTCCAGGCACTAAAATACTTCTATTTCAAAGCATAAAACAAATGGTGTCTGCGTTCGCCACTGCTTGTTAAGCTGAGAAATATTTTATTGATGCTTTGTTACAACCTTACCCATATGACAAGCCTTTACGGTCAATTCATGTACACTCCTCACAAAGGCAAACGACTAAAGAGATGACTGAATATCTTTTTCAAACCTCATCTCCAAAACTTATTCCTTTCTAAAATAGCTGAAGTGTAAGCGATCAGAGTCAAGGTGTTATAGTGCTCCAAAATGATCAAGATCTATTAGATTTCGATTAACACATCAAAATGTCAAGGAACGCTCAAATCAACGTCAACTGAGGAGGGTGGAAAGGGAGTAAAGGTTAAGCTCTACGTTTCTGCAATAAATACTGGTTTGATCAGGCATGAATTGGGAGAAAGAGAGAGAAATTAAGGAAACCAAGCATTTTCACAGAAGACAAGAATCCCTCTGGGCCTCGGAATTCAAGCGTATGGATTTTATTCCCCTAACCACCGAGTAGTGCCTCAGGTGAGTGTGTTCTAATTGTAAGGAATGGTAACTCAAACTTGGTTGAAGCTAATGTAAGCTTTGTCCCATCTTACTAGTGATGAGGGGTTAGTGTGATGTCACTCCACAGCGATTCTGGTTTGTTTTTGTTCAAGGAAACAAATTTGAAACCCTCATTGCTTTTTGATTTAGAGACCGACTGATCGAAGCAAAAAAAAAAAAAAAAAAAGAAAAGAAGAAAAAAAAAAATGGGAAAAAAAATATGATTGGAGTAATTGGAATTCTGTCTATGTGGGGCTTGTCAGATTTTATGTGATGAGGACTATGTTTGCTTCTCGTCTCCCTTCGCACGCTCTCAGTTGAGTGAATTAGGAAGGCTGAGAGCCGAGCAGTCTTTCGATGGCGGCGTTGATGTCGCCCCCGGTGGCGATGAGGGCCTGAAGGTTGGCTTCCCTGTTGATGAAGCCCATGGCACTCAGCTGCTCCAGCTGTTGCTGGAAACGCACTTCCGGAGTCTGAGTCTGCAAAGCGAGGTGAACACAAGTGAGTGCAATCAAATATACACAACACACTCAGTGCTTCCAACAGGATTTGGCAACACAGCTTTCAAAATGTTGTCCATTTTATAGTCTGATCCAGCTCATTTTCAGGGTCTAACCTCAATGGAGCAAAAAGTCTCAACTCTTTTCAGTTCAGTCAGGCTGGTTTTAGAGAGATAGATAATATTATAATTATTCAAGTCTAATAGTTTTACTAGTATTACTGAGCATTTTTCTTAAATCAGTAATATATTACTATTGCATTATTACTTATGTTTATATTATAATATATTACTATTGCATAACTGCTATAAGCAGAAGTGAAAATTTTGTAATAAGCATATTTTACTTTACAACTGTGAAAATTACAATAGTTTTGTTTTAATTTCTTCAATTGTCAGAGTGAAAGCCTCAAGTCATTATTTGTGGCAACCTGCTGTTTCTGTGAAACAGGTTCTCATTACAAATCTGGAAAAATCTGTCTACAAAAACATTAAAAATGTGGATCACAAGCTGATCGAGAGCAAACTGTGCACCTTGGTTCAAAACACTTACGATACACTTAATTGAATCACAGCCTTTTGCAATTAAGGCACTATGACATATTGTGCACTTGATTTTAGTTGACACATAGTCAAAGACATTGAGTGATAGGAATATAAAAATATTTGTGTTACATTAATAAACTGCCAAGACAGATTAGACTGTAGCAGGCCACAAGAATACAGGTAATATATGGGAAACACTGATGATGTTATTAACAAAAAAAAAAAAAAAAAAACTTAAGTACCGATGCATTCCCTCCAGCAAACATCTGTAGCATTTGTTGCATGAGCTGCTGCTGGGCAGTGTTTGTTCCAGCAGCAGGGGCGGGGGCAGGGGCAGGGGCAGGGGCGGGGCCTTGGCCTGAGGGTGGAGGGTTCTCAGGGGTCATGTTCACCCCTGTGGGCAGTGGAGCACCAGGGATACCAGGGATACCAGCAGCCATCCCACCAGGTGCCAGACTAGAAAGAGACAAGTCACATTTAATTGTTAGGGTACAGATATTGCCTCACTGTTCGTTTACATTATGAGATCGATCAACTAATTTACATAACTGGAATAAAACAAGCCCATTTAATAAGCATGTGTGCTCCAAACTAGAGGAAGCTGCATTTACTTGAAGCAAAGAGGGAAATAACTAGTAGAAAGAGGATGTGTTCTTTAGGGTTTTTCACTCTGTAGACAACAAAGTAGCTAAGAGACATAAAACTATCAAAACTTCTAAAACTTGAAATACCTCAAACTATCCATTTTAATAACTTCAAATTCATGATATTATTCAAAAGGATGGGAGAGGGGGATACAGATATTACTTTATATATTACAAATACTGATTACACTAAATGCAGTCAGGAAAAAAGAAAAGAAAAAAAAAGCTATTTTAAATGTTCTGTTAAAGGATCAAAAAGTTCACCACAGTTGCCACAAACATTCCACTGGTTATTATACATGTTACGAATGTCAATCTCTGAAGAATCCTTGAAGACTGGATTAATGGTTGATGAAAATTCAGCTTTGCATCACAGGAATAAAATTAAATTTCACACTATGTACAGTTTATACTGTAAATACATGGAACAATGATTAGCATAACTGGGATTATTAAAAAAAAAAAAAAAAGAGAAAAACTGCACCTGGGCATGAGACCAGGGGCTTCAGTTTGAAGGGTTTGCAGTCCCTCCTGGATCTGCATTAGGGCTCGCATGGCTCGAGGATTTGTCATGACAGAAAGGGCTTCTGGGTTCTGCATCTGCACGCGAGTTAGAAAAACAAGTCAGTTAGCAAATAAAAGCAAATGAAACCTATACCCTATAGACATATTCCAAAAATGCCACCTGGACATACCTGCTGTAGAAATACAGGTAACTGCTGTCTCATTTGCTCTTGCAGCTGTGGATTTCCGGCAAAGAGAGGGTTGTTCATCAACACCTGAAAAATGGTTAAGGTTATATTAATATTAATCATTATAGCAAATTAAATGTTCTGAATAACGAACTTTCAGGAATGGTCTTTCTACCTGTGAGGCAATATCAGGATTCTGGGACAGGGACTGCATCATGGTACGCATATAAGGAGCAGAAAGCATGTTCTGCATAAGCTGAGGGTTCTCAGAGATCTGTTGCATTAAGCTCTGCATGCCAGGACTGTTGAACATACCTAAAAGCAAACCACAGTAAGCAGATAGATAAAAAAATAAAATAAAAAATGTTTTTATATATTAACAAAAATTTATTGTCTGCTGTAACTGAGCACTCATATTACCTGCTTAAATTCTATTACAACATTCACCTCAAAATTCATGGACCTGTTTTTAAAATGAACAGCCAAATGTTTACATAAAAGACCATTACCGTTTCCAAGGCTAGGGGAGCTGATGCCCAGTGGGTTGGACACACTGGGTGTGGTTGAGCTTGTGGTGGAGCTGGTGGTGGTAGCCGTCCCAGAGGTGGTGGTGGCAGCAGTGTCAGGAGGACCCCAGGGATTTGGCAGGGGCTCTCGGTTTTCTGTCCTGGAGGGCGGTGTTCCAGAGTTATCACCGTTTCCACCCAATGCCGAGAAGGGGTTATTTCCAAACTGTTCAGATGATGCAATATAGCATTAAATGTTGCAATTTCATACAAGTGTTAATACTTGACCGTGAATTTGAACAATTCAATAAGATTTTAGGTTAAAATCTTTTTTTTTTTTTTTAATTATTATTATTATTACTACATTTATATTAGTAATTATAAAATAATAATAAAAAAAAATTAAATCAATAAATTAATCTGACCTGTTCACGTGCAGCACTAAACATGGGCTCTTGAATATCTGTGTACATCCTCCGAAGAGCATTGTAACCCCCAGGAATACTCTCAAGGTTGCTAAGCGCCCGGTCCTGGTTACGCATCATCTCTTGCATCATGGCTGGGTTTCGTGCCAACTCCATTGTCTTGACAAGCAAAAAAGCAAGTTAATAAAAACAAACAGTTTCCTGAAATAATGCAATGAAGTAACCACACACCTTTTAGATGTGCAAGTCATAATAAAGGACTTTCTGAAGACAAACTATCCAGCATACTACCTTAAGCATTTTATTATTGAAAAAAATAACTTCTAGTATATGTCCAATAACATACCTGTCTCATGAGCTCTGGGTTGTTAAGCATGTGTGAAATTTCTGGGTTGCGCTCCATCAGTTGCTGCATCTGTGGGTTGGCCACTATCATTTGCCTCATCAGGTCAGGGTTGGACATCATGCTCTGCACAAGCGGGTTCTCCATGATCTGAGACAGCATCTCAGGGTTGGACATGAGCTGTCGCTGCATCTGCTGCTGAAGCTCCATGAAGTTGGCAGATCCCATACCGAGGTTAGCCAGCCCTGACAGGTCACCAAACCCAGCTGAAAACACCAAAGAACCAACGTAAAACAAAAGCAAAACCTTTTCACAGCATTTGATTTTTAAACAATTATTTGTAGAAAAGAAACCAATTTAGATTAAAAAGAAAACTTAAACAGCAAACTTAAGTATTACATTGTAACATAGATTATTGTAAAATTACATTATTGTTTTTTTTTCAACAGTTTTATTAATATTTGCTTTTTAATATTATCTTAAATATTCGTTTCAGTTTGTGTTATTTTTATACTTCAATACATCTTTCAGTTAGCTGCCAAGGGAGCATTTTATTTCATTTAGTTTTTTTAAGTTTTTCACTGAATATTTATATATTATTTCAATTAGAAAACATTTTAATAGTTGCTGTTGCTAACAACAACAATACTGGTTGCAACACGAAACACCAACAAGATTCACTTAAAATTTAAAATTCACTTAAAACAGGAACATTGGCTGACATCACGCACAAACAAACCCAAAAACATTACTCACCAAGTAGATTGGGAGGTTGTGTCGGGGTTGGGGACGGCCCACTGCCCTGGGGTGTGCTCAGGTTGCTGGCCGGGCTGGAGTTAGCGCTCCTAGCAGTGTTGACCTGTGATGGTCCAGGGCCAGAAGAGGCAGAAGTCTGTGGACTACCACCACCTGAAGTCCTACAAAACACAAATCCCTCTAAATGTAAGCCTTCCATAACGCACAGGCATTATCCTACAACACATTACGGCTTTGTCTATGAAACCACCAGTTATGTTTTGACCCTAAAAGCAGGTCTTCTTACTTTTGTGCGGTTTTGATGACCAGGTGAACCGTGAGTCCGTCTTTAATGCCATGCTGGCCGAGCGTGTCTCCGTCCTTCAGGATCTTACCGGCAAATATCAGAACCAACTGGTCCTGCTTCGCCTTAAATCTTTTGGAGATTTCCTCTTTAAACTGTTAAGAGGAAAAAGCATGCGGATTATGAGGTTACGCGTGAAATCAGATCAATACAACCTCAGTTGTGCAACATCACAGTCCCTTATATTAAACCGGATCTCGCATCAACGTTAACCAGCAACTGGTCAAATGAACTAACATAAACAGTGCTAGCACCACCTTTACTGGGAATGCTATCTAACACGTTGTTCAATTTATCCACATATTCTTAAAGTCAACAATACAAAGCAAAACAGAAAGAGCGCGACCGAAGATGACAGACTAGAATCTTCTACATGAGCAGGCCGTTTCTTTAACGAGAACAGCGAGTTAGTAAACCTCCCTTTACAGGCGTCTTAAAAGACCAAAAACAATTAATAAGATGATCAAAATAGCCTAATTTAAGTTAGAACGAGAGCAGAAGTCATTCTAATTATCCCCTGCGACGATTTTCGGCTTTGGAGTGTTCGTCGTCAATCGTTAGCTCTCCGGCTAAAGCTGTTAGCCGCTGGTGTAACGAACGCCCGGGTGATACAAACAAGAAGAAGCCGCGAAAAAATTACCTGTGCGACAGATGAATCCTCAGCGATGGCTATTTCTTCTTTATCCTTCGGTGTTTTGACGGTGACCTTAATGATAGTCGCGCTAGCGGCGGCATTTTCCTCAGTGTTCGTCTCCACGGCAGGATCCGTGCCGCTATTCTCCGCCATCTTTACTCTTCTTTTACTTCATTACATCATCGCACCAACAAGCAGCGGGGAAAAGCGCTGCAAACGCCGATTGTTCCACAGCGCCCTCTGGCAGCGTGGAGTGTCATCGGCTTCTCTTTCTGCTTTCCCTCTATTAAATATTTCCCAAAGTACACAATGTAAGTTTCCAATGTGTTTCTCACATTTTTGTTCCACAGGCTGCTCAAAAAAGTGAGCATATACCATGACAAGAAGACGCTAAAAACGTTTAACCATGATTTGCTATATAGATTTAATTTTATTAGTTGGTTAATTTTCATGAAGGTCCTATAGCCTCTTGTTAAAGATGAAAATTTTAACAGGAAATCATTAAATTATTAACATTCTTGGTATTAGCCTCCATCACTTTTATCTTGTGTTGGGGTTCAGCCTGACCCACACTTGATTTTCTATTTATTTATTTTTAAGTTTTGTGAATACAATACCAATACCCAAACTTCCCATGCAATTTGCAATAGCAACAACAAATGAATAATAATAATACCATAAAAAACAGAACACTTTTACTGTAGCTTCTGAACTACATAAGAATTTCATCCTTACAAGAGTATGTGAACCAGACCTTATTTGGACTCATGCAATTTTATTTCTTTCATTTTTTTGTTAATTTAAAACATGAGCTAGGGCTGATCTGCATGGCGGAAAGCACTTATTTTGGTGCTACATAAAATAATACACACATAAACAGTAGGCTTATATGAACACAGTCTCCTTCTACTACCGTAATACCAATATACACAAGATAGATGTCGCTGTTTACATGTAAATCATTTACAGAAGCTTTAGACTGAAACCTTTTAAAATCTTACGATTTTCAACGTTGTGAAAAGTAAGTAACATTTCACATTATTAACATGCCAAATGTCTTATTTATTGCCAAATGTCTTGCTGTGTAGTAGTGCATATCTACGCTACTTCAACCTTTTAAAAACATTACCCCCTGGTTTCATAGACAAGATTTAAATCTAAAAGCTTAACATCTTACATCTTCAGTTAGGCTTGCTGAACGGTAAAGGAATTCATGAACAAGTTGACTGTTAAGACTTGTTTACAGTTTATAAGGAAGTCACTGCCGGGAAAAATCGAAACTCCTCCTCCTTCAAGTAAAAAAAAAAAATCCCACAGAACATCGTGACATGTACACTTATCTGTACTGAGCATCAGACGAGCTACGCAAGGTGAGTTTAAGATAACATGGCGTTTCTCAAGTTTAATAACAACAATAATTTCATATACTCATAATAAAATATACAAAAATAACAAAGACCAGAACGTTAAAGAAAATGCACAAACTGTGGTGAACAACTGAACAAATAAATAGGCTTTACCACAACTTCCTTATAGGAAACAGTGCAGGTAGAGACTTGCATTGCTATGTAGGCGACAAAACTCAAAGTCAGCAATGCTGTTTTGATTATCAAACATGTGTAGAATATTATATTTGTGTACTATCATAATTTTAAAAAACAGTTTCAATCTGTGAAGTGTTACATTTCTTTTCCCCTGCTTATGTTATAACACATATGTACTTGAAAACTGATTTTTCTGATATAGTATTCATTTGCTGTTCTTATCATTTTATGCTGTTAACAGACAGGCTTGGCCATTGTTATCTATTGAAAGGTTGAAGTCGGTCATCTGCAACATGACTATGACAGTGTCTCAGGGTGAAGGACTGACGGTCATCACCGTCACCTCAAACCCAAAGAGCAAATGGCCCTTACTGTGTCAGATTCTGGGTTTTCTGTGCTGCAGTCCAGTGTGCTCTGTATCTCAGGGTATGAAAGGGAAGCTGAAGGATGTCCACACAGCTTTTGGAGTGAGTCAGACATTTCCAGTAATTCCCAAATACCTTTCTGATATTTTCAGGTCTGGTGATTTTCGCCTACTTTTGATTTATTTAGATTTTTTTAGACAAAACTTAATTAACATTCATGTAAGATGTGTACAATGTTTTTACGTTTCCTAATGTTGCAATTATGTCCAGGACTCGAGATCCCTGAGTTATGTTATTACAATGTATTATTAATTTTTTAAACCCCTATCGAGCCCCTAAGGGACATGAATTTGGTAAAATGGGAAAAAATCTATTTCATTGCTTTTTCAGTCATTTGATAACTGTCGATTTTCACTGAGAAACTTTACTCACAAAACCGTTGTGCTCACCCAAGAAACTTTACATTGTTTCCACCACAGGATCAAATTTAAAATATAGAACAAAAGTGACTTCTTTTATAGTTTATATCTTGCGATTAGAAAATTCTGAACTGTGAGACAAAAGTCACAATGACCTTTTTTATTTTTATGCATCTAATGCAAGATGCAAGGAAAAAAGAAAAAACAATTGTGAGGAAAAAAGACAAATTTGGCAAGTCATTATTTTTTTTATTTTGTAGCGTAAACAAAAAAAGTCAGAAGTGCGTAATTTTGAGTAGGATTATGAGGTACAGTATAAACTCGGAACTGTGAGAAAAAAATAGGATAAATGTCCCTATTACTTTTATTTTTGTCCATGGCAAAAACAAGCTTCCATTTTTTTATGTTGGAACAGAGGACAAACTGCATATCAGTGGATGTATAAGATATCTGGGGGGGTATGCAAAAAGTTTAAGCGAGAATGCAAAACTTCTGAAATACCATTTTTCCTCTTATTGTTTTTCCTCAGTAAATATGTTCCCTATAAGGAGCTCTGTACAAAAACATTTTGTGCAGGTTTTGGAATAGCTAATAGTGTTCATTTTGGACAATGTGCTTTTTAGTTATATACAACTTTTAAAAAATTAAGTATAAGTTTGCTCATTTATACTGTTCGCTTGTCCACACTGACAGCAATAATTTGATTGCTTGACTTACAGTGTCGTTGTACCAAATTGGTATGTTCTTAACTGTATTGTTCTCTTGTTCCATAGGTTGTGCAGATGATAATTGGTGTCCTCAATATTGTTGTGGGGATTGTGTTTATATGCCTCGGGTTATACTGGAACATGTATATGATTGCCCATGGGCCCTTTTGGATTGGTAGTGTGGTACGTCTTATTTTGATCACTTTTATGTTTATAAATCAATTAATATTGTTCGATGCCTTTCAAAAAATATTGATATGTTCAAAATCAAAAGCATTTTGTTTTTAATTATTATTATAGTTCATTGTTGTTGGGATCATGTGCATCCTTATAACGAAGTTTCCCTCTTCTTGTCTGGTAAGTGTCTGGTAAAGGCATTTGTGTTTTTGACAGTTCTAGTTTTGCTGGTTTACTATACACGTATTTGTTATATACATAAAAAGAAATGTGTGTGTGTGTGTGTGTGTTTTACAGCTGACAATTGGAATCATTCTGAATGTAGTCAGTGCTGCATTGGCTATCACAGCTGTTGTACTGTATTCAGTGGACCTGGCAAATGGTCATAACTATGATAATTGTTACTATTATTCATCTTATGATCGCTATGGTTATTCATCTTATGGTCGCTATGGTTACACATCGCCTCCCACTACAGTTAATACGAGAAAAGAGATGTGTCTGTACTACAAGAACATGACTGAGGTAATGATTATCTTTCTTTTCTTAAGACGATGTAAGACTAGCTACAGCATATCAAATCTTCTTCGAAACATACCCACATTGCAAGTTTTGCAAAAAGCACAATAAAAAGCTGTCCATATGATGTGCTTTTTTTCCCACGGTTTTTGAATAGGAATAGGGAAAACATAAAGGGCAGCTGCTGGTTTTATTGATTTATTGTAAATGTCTTACAGGCTTTATGGATGATTTTTCTTTTTTATAAGTTGACACTATGATCTTTACACACCTCTAGATGGCCCTCGGAGGACTAGACATCATGATGATAGTGCTGTCGGTCCTTCAGCTCTGCATGAGCATCAGTTTCTGTGTTTTGACTGGGAAAGCTTTGTGCAAGAAGGATGAAGATGGAAAGGTATTGTATCAGCGGCACTATTAAAACAATCAACCGGTCAAATCCACTGTGATCCTCAGTGTTTCAGAGATTTCTCTGTGTTCTTGTTTGTTTGTGGTTTTTCAGTCGGTGGAGGATCCAGAACTTCACAAGCCGCTGCTGGAAGACGCACCTGCCGGTGCTGTGTGACAAGATAAACACACAAAATAATCAAACTTACTCTGTATCAACATTGTACTGAAATGATTTAAAGCAGATCTCCTCCATTTGCAACACTGTTAAATTACACTTGTTTTTTCCTTTTACAAAAGTATCATCATTGATCTTTGGGTGTTTGGGTGGGTGTTACCTTTTTTAATTTTGTTGTGATCTTTGAGGCTACTTATTAAAAAATAATTGACTGCCGCACTTTGGAATATTTTTTTTTTTTTTTAACAGTTTCTCATCTTTCTTTGTACAACAATAAAAACTAATAAAATATATACAGTACATGCATGCATATAGTTACAGTACCTGGTTGTAAATGAAGTTGAAAGAGATTTATAGTCGTAGCAGCACACATAGGCTAACATATGTCTGATATACGACAAACTCCACCTTTACTGATAAGTCTAGAATAAACAGAATATTTTTTTGGCTGGTTTGGACGCTAATATAGTTATCTTTATCGTTATTATGCTTGGTTTGAAAAGACCTTTAATGTATTTAGGTTGCCTAATACAATAAGTATATAGAATACTATAAGATAAAGTTTTAAAGCGACAGATGCATATGCGCTGAGAATAAATAAATGAAATTGTTTGCCAGGTGTGAACCCTGCAGAAGAAAACAGCTAAAACCAGCTTAGGCTAGTTTTAGCTGGGAGACCAGCCTGGTCTTAACTGGTTTAATCTGGTTTTAGAGGGGTTTTGGACACATTTCCAGCTTGCCAGGCTGGTCTTAGCTGGTTTAAGTTTAAACCAGCTAAAACCAGTCAACCAGCCTAAGCTAGTTTTAGCTGTTTTTTTTTTCAGCAGGGAACGCTAATATCCTTAGACTATCTTTATAGTTTTCGTTATCGTGCTTGGTGTGAATGGGCCTTCTTTAGACTTGTGAATAAGATTCATTCATTTCATCACTTTTAAGGGCAGTTCACACCATGCACGATAACTGATCAGCTTGCAGAGGTGTTCACAGACATCTTTAACACCTCGCTGAGCCAGATGATCGTCCCGGCGTGCTTTAAGTCCACTACCAT
>JAUCMS010000028.1:20916091-20933827 GCA_032357445.1 Enteromius radiatus | reverse complement strand
TGTGCAGAGGGAGCATCATGGCTCTAGCTCATTCCTGATAGGAGAAATCAGAAATGTTGCAACTGCCACACGTTGCATTTGTCCCCACTCTCCCCTATATGTTTATGTGTCTGTGTGTTTAACATCATCACTGTTCAAGTTCTCATGGCAGAGATACAGAATCCCCTACCAACACATTATTGGATTTGGACACTTCAAAGATTCTGTTACAGTCTGTTTCAGATGAAATCTGATAACTTGAGCTCTCAGTGAAAACATTTCCACACATGATCTCCTCTGGACGTCTTCAGAAGGCAGGACCGGACTGATAAACTCAGAGGGTTTGTTCTAATAGACTTCAGCAAAGTGTTTTGTAGATAATAAGCCTTTTAATCTTGCATGATGACAATACAGTCATCATGACATTTTCATATCAGTGCATACTAAATAGTAATTGGTATTGTCTTCCCTGCATACTATTTATAGACATCCTTACACTGTACACTGACTAATGATATGAAATGATATGGCACTTCATTTACACACAGCCAAGGCTGAAATGCAAGCTTACTGAAAATGTCAGCACTATTCTTTTGCTGCCTTGTAAGCAGTGCTATTTGCTTTATAAAATAGCAATCCAATCATTGCATCGGTTGTTATATACGGTGCAAATTATAAGTAATTTTTTCCACTGTGGAATTCTGCCAAATGCATTTTTAGACAACAAACTAGTCGCTGCTGTGCAGTTGTGATTTTGTACGTCCTCCTTTCAGCTCAATGTTTCACTGGGTGTAGAAGTAGATTTACTGAAACACCCATCAAACCCTGTAATTATGCACAGGAGCCACAAACGGATCTATTATTATCTCAGGATTTGTCCCACCCTGTGACAGTGGTCAAACACAAACTTGGAATAGAAAACAGAAATGCCAATGCTTTACATTGAAAAGCAAAGACAATCTTGTAACTGAACTTAGAAAGACAAAATTACCTGTATTTTGTATTTTGCATGACAGAAATGTCTGTAAAATTAACAGTGCAGTTATTGTAAATTAAATCAAAATGATTGAAGTAGGTTTTACAAGAAAATATATATTCAGTCTTTCTACTTAAAAATGTTTCATACGTGCCTAAGACAAGAACTGGTATTGGTAATTTTACTAGCATCTTTGATGTAGTTATTATGCACATTAAGTCTCATTCAAAGGATGACGGCCCTTCATCATTGCACAACTGCTTCAACGGTCACTGAGGAAGAAATCTGTGGTGTTTTGGTACTTTCCACAGCTCCTCATCACTGCATCTGGGTAAAGTAAACACTGCAGCATCTGTGCCTCGTGTCAGTAGTATATTACAGCCTAAAGCCTTTAGCTTATACATCACAGCCCGGCAAAACCACATCTGACAGGACAAAAGCTATGAAGACACTTTCAAAATCAATAAATTCTATCCATTTCCTTTGCAGCAAACCAACTGACAGTGGGAAAAGTGCAACTAACACACTAGTGCAACACACTAACAAACCATGTCTGTACATTGTGACAAGGAATGTTTTATGGGGCTTTTTCTGAAACATTTTAGTTGGTCTAATGATTTCAAAATCTTACTTGTTAACATAATGTCGTCAAAATTATAAAATGAATTATGTGACATATAACCAAGAATAAAATGAATTGTCGTGCAGTTTACAACGTTAGAAAAAAACAACATATTATTATTAGCTGGGACTGAGCACACTGCAATGCATTCTGGGGTTTTCTACTTGAAAATCTGGCAAAAATAGGTTTGTTTTTTCAGCAGACTGCTCTGACTTAGCATTAAAATGCTTTGTATAGCTCAGAAGGTTTTAGCACAGAGCTACATTTTCGTACATATGTTTATTTAAAAAATGAGTGTGCAGTTACTCAGGGAGAATTTAAGCATTTAACTTCCTTTCACTTCTCATCTAAAGGGTATGTGGGATCTCCAAGGGACTTTTGGTTTTATTTCTGTGCAGTCTTGCATCATGACGCAGGCTTAGTAAGCATGACTTGCTTGTTTTCAGGCTTTAATGCAACTCCATTGGCAAGGCCACAGAGCCTCAATATGACCTCTAGCAAGAGAACGGCAGCAGGCAACAGTATAAAAAGTTACATTTAAGATTTATTTGACTCATATAAGTGAGGTAATATTTAAAAAAAAAAATAATATTTAAAAATAAAAAACAAAATACCTATTAGCAAAATTCTTTCCTCTAGAAAAGTTCCCAACTAATCACAAAGAAAGTGCACTCTGCTCAACCTCTGGAGGAGCATGAACTTCATCTCCTTGTAAATAGCTAAAGAGATTCTTTTAATCAGACCAAAATGACTTTTCCATGAATATGATTTGGCCACAGTGCCTCACATTGAGTCCGGCCCCATCAGGTGACCTCAGGAACGCAGAAAAACATCACGTGTGTCAGGACGGTTTCGTGCGAGATGCAAAAATACATTGTGCAGCCATTTATTCACTCAATGTTACCTTGGTTCTTCCTTAATGCAGTCTCCATTGAAATAATTTCATTTTGGGCCAATTTCAGCCTGAAAAAGATCCAATAAATGTTTATTAGGTGAGTGGCTCCAATAACTCACAAGCTCACCCAACAGGATTGGATGCTGATGTGGAAAATCCTCAGTATGCTGAGGTTCTTCCTGGTCTGACAAGCTGAAAACAAAAAGCATAAACATCTCCATAACAGAGTAAACTTGTTTTTTCTTGAGAGGAACCCATGGCTCATAGTGAGAAGATCTGGAAAAGACTGAACTCAAGAGGTAATATAGCAAATGCATGACAAAAAGCAAACAGATTTGGCATTTAATTATACAAAAAATCAATCCCATTAATTTTGTTCATTTTAGCCTGTAATATTAAGTTTACTATGAGTAGGCAGTCTATTATACACACTCTTAAAGGGACAGGTATTATATACACACCCTCATTTCGTTTTAAAGAAAACATTTTATAGGTTTGTCATGACACAAAAACTCACAGTAGACACACTATTCTGTGCCATTTTAACTGTATTTATGTCCTTCTGTGTTTATAATTGCTGTCCAAATGCTGATCCTTTTGGCACAAAGACAGAAGCTGATTCTGATCAGCTGAAAAGAAAATGGCCTATGAAAAAGCAAAGAAACACAATTTGTTTCTTGATGCAAACCTTTAACAACTTAAACTCCATCTGGACTGTATAAATAAGATCACAGAGCACACAGACAGTATAAATCATGAAATCATCACACAGAGTATCAGACAGATGTGAATGAACTGAACATCTCATGCATAGCAAGGATAAAAGCCTTTGTATGCATGTGAAAATACTTTAATTGGAAGCTCTGGCTCTTGATGACTCTTGATTTTCAGCCGCTTTAAATTAGTGAACCTCCTGCAAGGAACAAAAGTGGCTCCCAGTGTGTCATCATGACTATAATTACACCAAAGATCAATTGCAGACATACCTGTGGAATTTTTTTTCCACAAAAATAATGATGAGTATTTTTTTTTTTTTTTTTTGCCTTTAATAAAATAAGCAGGACAGTAAGATGTCATTATAAGACATGCCAGTTTATTTCACAATGCTATATAAAGTGCTGTAATCTTGTCAGGGTCAGAAGTGACAGCAAACATAGTTAAATGTAATCCTAGCCTTCAAACAGTGCTTACATATACACATGCCAACTCCACAGAAATCTAGACAGAAAGAGAAAGAATGACCACATGTAGATAATTAGGTCTTTTATGTAGTGAAATAGCATTTCAATATCTAGAGCTTTGAGTGGTAATTGTGGAATTTCTTTTGATAACACAAAAGTCTGTATGGTAGCCTTGTCTCTTTCAAAGGCAAATGGTTTGCATACAATTCAAGCATCTTAACACCATCTGGTGGTGAAATAGTGCAAATAGCCACAAAAAGATACAATGTTGTTCTGAAATGTTTTATACCTTTTTGTAATCAAAAGACTTTCAGTATCCTTAAAAATTAGAAATTAATTAATCACCCAATGGCCATTGAAGATGTTTCTTCATGTGAGCAGATTAGGTGAAAATGTACTTGTATTTTGCAGGTAAAAATGTCTTAATTATGGATTTGTTTATAACAAATGTGCAGTTTCTATTTATGAACACATTAATTGATGGGCTGAAGGGATGTGACGTGGATTGTGGATTATTATGATGTTTTTATCAGATGTTTGGGCTCCCATTCTGACGGCACCCATTCACTGCATAGGGTCCATTGGTTAGCAAGTGATGTAATGCTACATTTCTACAATGCTACAAAATCTGTTCCCAACTCATCTACATTTTTGATAGCCTGAGGGTGACTGAATGTTCAGATTAAACATAGATAATGTAAACTTTTTGTACATTGTAAACTATAGTCAGAAAGTGCTTTATATATATATATATATATATATATGTGTGTGTGTGTGTATAGGGAAGGTGCCAAAGTGCTCAAGACATTTATTTCAAAACGCAGCACTTTGTTTACTAGCAGCAACCAAGGAAAACACCTGATAGGAATGACCATAACCATACTTGAAATCCTCTCACTACTATATTGAGAGGAGTTGTATGTACTGTATATATTTGTTCCTTTATTTTTTGCTTTTTTAGCATGCAGCACCAGCAGTAGCTTCCTCCAGCAGCGGCTTGTGAAGTTCTGGATCCTCCACCGACTGAAAACGAACATAAACACAGAGAAATCCTCTGAAACTCTGAGAATAACAGTGGATTTGACGGATTGTTAATTGTTTTAATAGTTCTGATGATGCAGTACCTTTGCATCTTTATCCTTCTTGCACAAAGCTTTCCCAGTCAAAACACAGATACAGATGGTCACGCAGAGCTGAAAGACTGACAGCACTATCATCATGATATCTAGTCCTCTGAGGATCATCTAGAGGTGGGTAAAGATCATAGTGTCATTTTAGGAAAGTAATGGTCGATAAGGCCTATATGAAATACAGTAAAAACATCCACTCTAACAGAAAAACAATTCAAGAACCCTTACTATTTTTGATCCATATTTCACTAGTTCACACTTACTCATTAATATTCAAATAGAAATAGCGTATTTCTGTCTGGGGAGAGGGCCAGGAGCTCTGCGTACTCCGAGCCCTAAGGATTTTAACCCCCGGGCACAAAATGCTCCGGTTTGGTCTGTCCACTGAATGCGGCAACGCATATGAAACGACCATCCCTGGCTGGGGCCGACCACGCGGTGGGTGCAATGGCTCCGACTTTTGTGGTCCATTGCCGTGGTAGTGGGTGTGAAATGAGCTGACCTCACGGGAGTGAACCACGTAGTGGGTGCAGGACTCCTAGTTTCGGGATGTCCATTGGACACAACAGCGAATATGAATAACCATCTCTGGCCGGGGCCGTCCACACGGTGGATGCAATAGCATTGTGAGCTTCTCTTGCAGGAGCGACCAACGCAGTGGGTGCAGTGCTCTTGTTTGGCTTCGACTGTCTCCGACGGAAGCCGTCCACGCAGTGGGTGCAATGGCTTCACCTTCTGCAGTCTGCTAACTGATACCGTGGGTGCAGGGGTAGAGCCTCTGCGGAGGTAAAAATAAAAGGAGAAGCCTCTACGAAGGCGAGTAAAGGAGAAGCCTCTGCGTAGGCTTGGATAGGAGAAACTCACTGCAGTGATAGAAATGGAAAGGAAGCCTCTGAGGAGGAAGAAAAGAAATAGAGCCACCGCGGTGACGAGTAGAGGAGAAGCCTCTGTGCAGCCATTTCTGTAGCTGCTCCAATTCTGAAAGAGTGGTTGGAGAATTTCTCTAAGGGGATGCCTGAGAGGTGGGGGACAGCCTTAAGGTGTTTTTGGAACAAGAAATGGGAGGCAGGGCGATTAGAGTCATCAGTGAATAAAGGGTCTAATGGGGATGCTTGTAGAGATTTCCTAGGGAGGAAGGCCCACACAGTATGGTTGGGTTGAATAGGGGATTGAAGTTTGAATATGTATATATGGTGGCCTTTTTGACATGGTTCGTTTTGCTTTGTTTGATGCAGAAGGTCAGTGTTTCATCGTTGAGGATTGATAAATCGGAAATGGTGGGGTGGATTTTTGGATTGAACTTGGTATTAATTGTAAATTCGGGGCATCTGAGGAATCCGAAGAAGGCTAGGGTGAACATTGCGTTGAGGGTTCAGGCAATGTGGGTGGTGATGTAACCTTTACAGAGGGTAGAAATGCAACAGGTTAATATTTCGATAATTAGTGGATGACGTGAGTCGGGATAGGGAGGATTTGATCTTTGAATGCCTTTTAGTAGCAAAGAGGTTTGTGCTTTGGAAATCGCGGTTGAAGCCGAGCCGATGAGGAGCTTGTGAAAAAAATTGTATTCCACTTAAAAACCCTTGATTTGTAGATTCTTGAACGAGTTGAGATATGAAATGAAGGATGTGACTGACAGTAGTGAGAAATCCGGAAACTGGAGATTGAAGCTGAGGTGAAATGCTTTAAATGATCTTCAGGCGGTGAGGTAGGATTGAAGAGTGCTGGAGGAGACAGCTTGGAGGATGGAGTTCAGGGATGCTTCGAGGAGAGGTCTTATCAGGGGATTTATGGGAAAATAGGGAGGAATTGGGGTCGGCTGAGGCTCTGAATCTGGGGCCAGCGTCCTGCAATTTCTGCAAAAATCTGGGCTCTGATATTAGCTGAGACAGGGGTGGGTTCCAGGGCAAGAGTGTTCGGGGCCTTGGGAAGGGGGCTGGCAGTGGAAAGAGTGAAAGGAGGCGAGTAAGAGAGGAGCTAGGGGGAATAGAGGAGGTGAATGCTGGATAGGCTGTGTTAAAGGAGGCACTGGTAGAGGGAATAGGAAGGAATGAAGGGAAAGAAGGAAAGGGGTTGGGAAGAGCTGCCATGGGAAAAGGTAGTCCGGGTACAATGGCAGGTTGAACTGTGGAGAGAGAGGGAGAAATATTAGTTCCATGAGAAACGAGTTGGACGGGATATGGTTTACGGCGTATGGGGAACTGGAAGGAGCGGGAGGCCAGGCGAAGAGGTGTTGGTTGGAGTAGAGCTGGTTTGAGGAAGTGGGTTGAAGGAGAGAGGTGTGTCCTGGTAAGCTGGACGAAGCTGGTGGTGCTGTGGAGGTGGAAGGTGGCGCTGGAAGATGGCTGGCTGGAGAGGAAGAGCTGTGGGCGGCTGCATCCAGTGCTCTGCCTAGAGCGGCGGATGGCTTGCTAATATGGTTGGGGTGATGGTGAGCAGAAACAGATGCCTGGGTGATGTGAGTGGCGCGGCTTTTCCTCTGAATGTCCTTTTTCTTTTCCGGGGGAGAGTTCGTTGGAGGGACGGTGTTTGGTAAATGGGTCTTGAGGAGAGTGAGGAGTTCCGCTTTTGAAGAGCACCTGGAAGAGGCGATTCCTGCGGCGATTAATGTGTGACGGAGGGCGGGGACGATCCATTTTCCGGCAGTGAGGGCAGATGATCTGACTGAAGTGTAGGAAGATGCTGGTGAGGCTTGAGGTTGTCTTGTTGGAGGTGGTGATCTTGATTTGAGGCGTCTGGGAGAGGTGTTGATGGGTGGGCACACTAGCTTGCGACCTCTAGAAGAAGCCACGGGTTCCTGTGGTGATATTAGGGGGGTGGCAGTTTGGTTGGCGGTGGGTGGGGTTCTTGTGGCTGTATTCTCCTGATGAGAAGTCTATTTCTGACATCTTTGGTCTGAAAAACAGTTCGAGATGCCGGAGAATCTCTTAGCTCTGATAGGATAATCGGATAATAGGCGGATTAGGGAACGAGGCGTCAGCTGCGGTTAATTGTTTATACGTGCTCCTCCCGAAATTTGTTTATATCTAAACATCATTAAAACTGCTTTAATTGAATTATGAAATATGACCTCACACACTTTAAGTACGGAATAACTCTGAATTACCAAAAGCTTGGTCATTTTATCCTACACAATCTAATAAATAAAATGAAAGAATAAACATGACCTCATTGTGATATTTATGCTGCCTACAGATCTCAGTCCTTCTCACCTGTTCAGGGGAAGGTGTTGCATAAAAGTCGTAAGATGAGTAATAGCTGCTTTCCATTTCCATACGGTGTCTAGTTGCCAGGTCCATTGAACACAGCACTACAGCTGTGATAGCCAGTCCAGCACTGACTACATTCAGAATCACTGCAATGACCAGCTGTAAAACACAAACAATATAAACTGGTGATGCATATCTCCCAAAAACACTGATATGTTTATACTGATAGACACTTACTAGAAAAGGACTGGGAAACTTAGCTGCAAGAACAGTCACAATTCCAGTTACAAGGACCTAAAAAACACCAATGAGTCCAACCACAGTCATTGAAATGAAAAGTGTTAATTGGGTTTCAGCATTTACTAATGCATTATATAAATCACAAGTTGTGTTTGTTAACATTATTTAATGTGCTGTGAACTAACATGAATAAACAATGATCAACTGTATTTCCATTAACTAACATTAACATAGATTGATAAAAAATAAAAAAAATGCACTATTCATTGTTTGTTCATGTTAGTTAATACATTAACTAATGCTAACAAATGGCACATTATTGTAAAGTGTTACCAAAACATCTTAGGCTATTAAAAACTTATCAAACCATTCTACTAAAAAAAACATAATTTTTAAAGAAATTATTGCTTTCAAATATTGTTAATATCTGGTGAAGAAATGTTCACTAATACAGGTGCATCTCGATAAATTACAATGTTGTGGAAAAGTTCATTTATTTCAGCAATTAAACTCAAATTGTGAAACTTGTGTATTAAATAAGTTCAGTGCAAACAGACTGAAGTAGTTTAAGTCTTCGGTTCTTTTACTTGTGATGATTTAGGCTCACATTTAACCTTTGTAAGGTCTTCAGGGTCTTTGTGACCCGCAAATGATGTTCACCAAATTGTTAAAAATAGTTATCTTCATCCAAATGGTTTGAGACTTTCTTCAGTGGTAAAGACTTGCTACAAAAAAAAAGAATGATATCTTGATTTTATATTAGTGTAAAAAGTCAAACTCAGGGTCTTCAGGGTCTTTAGAGAGAAAATAAACTAAATGTAATTTAACAAAATAATGGGGTTTTTGTAAACAAATGTAAATCTATTATTTGTATTAATATTATTACTTCACATGTCTGTAGTGTTTGGAGGGCTTTTCATAATTTTACAATTTATATAAATAATTATAATTATATTTTTCCCCCATAGGATTGTATACAAAAACAGCTTTTTATGCAAACATTTAATAAAAGACCCACATTTCTAAATTTCATTAATGGGGATTACATTACATGATTTGACATGATTTAGTGAAGGATTTATCTTATGGAAAATGCCGTTTTGAAATGAAAAATAAAATAAAATTTTTACCACGGCTGCAGAGCTCCAGCTGAAAGATATCGTTTCTCATGTTTTCACAAGTTAGACTAATATCTACATATTATGAAATCACAATTATAACCATAAAAAGTTTCTCAATAATGTTACATTATGATTAGAATGTTACCTGAAAACCTGAAGAGTGCTAAAAAAAAGTGCTAAACTTTGACAAAAAGTAATGTTACGGTTATAAATGTGATTTCATAATATGTATATATGAAATATATGAAAAATATTCAAATAGCCAATAGTGGAGCTCTGCAGCCATATACTGTTTTTATTTTTATTTTTTTTTTCATTTTATAACTGCATTTTCCAAAAGATGGGCAAAAATCTTCCACTAAACCATGTCAAATGATCCATGCTATACCCACAAAGAAAAATTTTAAATGTGGGTCTTTTATAAAGTACATTTTTACAAAAACAGCTGTTTTGCATATTTAAAAACAATTTAAAATAAATACAAAAAAACTATGATAAATTATCCAAAAGTGACACAAATGTGAAGTAAAAACATTAACAAACAAAATAAAATTACATTGCATAGAAAAAAAAAACATTTACAATAACATTTTGTTGCTTGCGAAGACCCTGAGTGTACACCCTATTTAAAGACCGTTCAAGGCAAAATCTCTTTACAAGAAGGGTAAGCCACAAACATTCAGTGCCAAAGAAGCTGGCTGTTCACAGAGTTCTGTATCCAAGCATGTTAACAGAAAGTTGAGTGGAAGGAAAAAGTGTGGAAGAAAAAGATGCACAACCCACCAAGAGAACAGTCATGTTATGAAGACAGTCAAGCAAAATTGATTCAAGAATTTGGGTGAACTTCACAAGGAACGGACTGAGGCTTGGGTTAAGGCATCAAGAGTCACCACACACAGATGTGTCACGTAATTTGGCTACAGTTGTTGTATTCCTCTTGTTAAGCCACTCCTGAACCACAGACAATATCAGAGCTACCTGGGCTAAGGAGAAGAAGGGCTGGACTGTTGCCCAGTGGTCCAAAGTCCTCTTTTCAGATGAGAGCAAGTTTTGTATTTCATTTAGAAACCAAGGTCCTAGATTAGTCTGGAGGAAAAGTGGAGAAGCTCACAGCCCAAGTTGCATGAAGTCCATTGTTAAGTTTCCACAGTTTGTGATGACTTGGGTGCAATGTCATCTGCTGGTGTTGGTCCATTGTATTTTTTTTTAAATCATCACTGCACTCGTTTACCAAGAAATTTTGGAGCACTTCATGCTTCTTTCTCCTGAGCAGCTTTTTAAAGATGCTGATTTCATTTTCCAGCAGGATTTGGCACCCAAAAGCACAAATAGTTGGTTAAATGACCATGGTGTTGGTGTGCTTTACAGGCCAGCAAACTGACCAGAGCTGAATCTATGGGATATTGTCAAGAGGAAAATGAGAAAGTATTGTACTACCAAATATTGAGTACATATACTGTAGATTAACATACTTTCCAGAAGGCCAACAATTCACCAAGAATGTATTTTTTTTTTTATTGGTCGTATGATGTATTATAATTTGTTGAGATTGGTGGTTTTTTTGTTAAATGTGAGCATAAATCATCACAATTAAAAAAAAAAAATTATTTGCTCCTATTTGGATTATTAAATATGTGTTATTAAATGATCTCTGCCTGCCTCATCTTCCCTGGTGTGCACCTTGACGCACTCATTACACATAATGGTTTAGAAACATAAAAGAAATAAACAGAAAAATATACATTCTTACCACTCCACCGATCCAGAAAACAACCCCATATTTTGTCATGTGGTTCTGTTCCCCAGAGCTTTTAAGCAAAATCCCAAACATAACATTGATGACTCCAACGATTATCTGCATAATCTACGGCATAAAAAAAGCACAATTTTTGTTCATACACCTCAAAAATGAAAATGCAACTTAAGAAGACAGAAGTCATTGTAATGAAAGTCCTGTATTAAAAAGACTTGTTTAATTCACCCCAAGAGCTGTGTGGATGTTCGTCAGCTTCTTTTTCAGATTCTGAGACACAGAACACACCGGACTGCAGCAGAGAAAACTCAGAACCTGACACAATACGGGCCATTTGCTCTTTGGGTCTGAGGCGATGGTGATGACCGTCAAACCTTCACCTTGAGACACTGTCAGAGACATCCTGCAGACTTAAGCCTTCCAAACAGGTGCTAAGGCCAAACGTCCTGTGTGAAGACAAGCAAATTACTATACTAGTGCATCACTATTGGTATAGATACATCAAGATAACAAATAAAGCTTTAAAAAAGAAACAAAACAGCCTTTTCACCAAAATATGGACGCATATGTGTAGCAATATTCAAAATGGCAATGTATTTCTTATTGAAATTAGCAGAAATTGCAATATTGATCTAGTTCTGTCACCTATATACGCGTATAAATCTTCTAAAACACCACTATTTCTCTCTTCAGGCTCCACTTCTTATCTCCAGCCGCTGTGTTTCGAACGATCTAAATGTGACACGCTTCCTCCAATCCCCGCCTTGAAGCAATGATTGACGGAGGGTGGGCGTGGTCAGCTCGGAATGCATTTTCAAAGACGCATTGAATTTTGCTACAAATAACATTTAAATGATAATTTTGCTACTATTTCTGCTTGGACATGTTACACATATCAGATCAATTTGGGTTATACATTTTAATTTTAATTTTGCAACTTGTACAGCATTAAAATTAGTATGCAGTTTACATATTAAGATTACTGTTGTAAATGGCAAATGTAAATAATATTATTTAATTTTAATTTTACTTCTGCACCAAACTTTGAAAATGTGGGGTAATGGAAATGGAAATTTAAATAAGAAATACACTGTCATTTTGAATATTGCTATACATATGCTTCCATACCAAAAAGCCTGGAGACTGCTATTGCTAAAGACAAAAAGATACAAATCACTGAACAAATAATGACATGCAGGCATGTAGTCACAATAAGCCAAGGATAAAGCACCACAATGCTACATATTGGAGAGAGAGAAAAAAACTGTTAAAAAGATATTTCATTAATTTTTTTTTTCCAAGCAAAATGTAAACAAATATTATAATAAAATTCAGTCAACTGCAATTATGAAACAGGTAACCGTGACTTAATTTTATTATAAACTATATTCAGTTACGACATTAAAAGCATGTGAAAACCTGCTAGAGACAAGAATTTGTGTCATTATAGAATTCAAGTGTGACAACTTGGCCCAATCTTAATAGAATCCTTCACAAACATTCTAAAATAAATTTGATTAGCCTACTGACATTTTATTTATAACACAAATATAAACCAAAGACAAATATAAATATAATAATAAGAAAACTGTTTATAAACATCTACCAGTGACATCACGTATTACAGAAAGCTCAGACTTACCCTGTGACAAAAAAGTCTGGAGTGCAGTCACTATTATTTTATTTTGATTAATATTATTTAAAAAATATTATTTTTTCGGAGTGCTGTCACTGCATGTCAGGAAAATGTCATACTTCACGAACAGAAGAGATTCAGCTCTGATAACCTACACGCCCAAAACAGCAGCATCAGTTAAATGAATCGTTCTTTGATTCTTTATTTTCTCATCCAGTTCAAAGATTCATTTATGAATTAGAATCGGTTCTCGCAAAAGTGATTCATTGAACCGTAATCCGCCTCCTTCAGACAGTCTGCCTAATAAGAATGATTCATGCATATTATCTTTAACACACAAACAATTCAGACAAGAGAAATACTTTAATTGTAGCATTGTGATGAATACAAATAATGTTATTTGACGCGATGAGCGATGACGTAAATGAATCACTCAATCAATTTTGTGAACCGGTTCTTTTAAACGAACTGTTCAAAACGAATGAGTCAACTTCTCCAAATAGAAAGTTTCGTTTTCCTTTCGCAAGGCGTGGCTGTTTTCCTTACATTGCTGTTAGACAGATATTCTTCTTGCTTATACACAACGTGAGTGGTCTAAAGCTACAGTAACGTTAAAAGCACAATATCAGAAATCACAAACATTAGGCCTACACTTGAAAAAATAATATTGTATAGTACATAAGGTTTTATATTAATCTTAATACCAGAATACTATGGCTCGAGTTTCTGTGTGGCAGCCTTAGCACTTTCATTTAATAAGCATTTTAAATTATTTAGGATTTGTTCTGACCCAGCTGATTTGTATTTGACACAAGCCACGTGGTGGTAAATCATGCAAAATCATTGCACTTTTTCTTTTCTTTTTTCTTGCCCTTGCTGAAGCACTAAAATGGATTGTTATAGGAAATTAAAACTGAACTAAAATGATATAAAATTCATTATACCCTGTTGCTGGACTTTCGTCTAATGGCCACCAGAGTTTGCCCTTCCATTATATTGACTCTGAAACCCAGGCCTGAATTAAGAACTCAGAGGCCCCTGGGCTCAATGTCTTGTAGGGCCCCCCATTACTATTTTATTATTCTTATTTTTATTAAGCTTACTTATTCTTGCAACATCTTGCAAATTCAGGGCAAAATACGTCACAATTTATATCCAGAACATGATGGGATTGATTTAGTGTGCATTAAGGGCACTGCACTTTGGCATTTTGAAGACCAGGGACAGTCTTGCGTACTTACTTCCTGGCCAAGACCGCAAGTGTGGGTATTAGGACAAAGCCCCATATGGACATTTTCCAGTGCACTCATTCAATCCCACAATGCACAGCAAAAACAACGAGTGCACAACCAATGTATATTGGGGGACTGGATGTTCAAACTCAAGCATCTTAACACCATCTGGTGGAGAAATAAGGCAAATATACACAAAAAGATAATACTCAATGTCATCGTTGATGTGAAATGTTTTATATCTTAATCAAATTCAATACAAAATTCTGTATCCTAGATATTTTCACTACATTCAGGCTCAATAAAATAAAGGCACGTTTTAAATTGTAGAACTGTGTTCTTAGGATGCACTTCTCTCAAAAGAGTTCACCCCAAAATTAAAATGTGCTTAAACTTAAATCCCCCAATGGCCATTGAAGATGTACATGAGACTGCTTCTTTATGGAAGCAGATTAGGTGAAAATGCCCTTGTATTTTAGCCAGAAGCAATGGATAAAAGTTCAAATATGATCTTAATGATGCGTTTGTTTATAACAAATGTGCCTCTTTTCACCTATCAAGACATTAATTGATGAGCTGGAGTGATGTTTTCCTGTGATGTTTGAGCTCTCATTCTGACGGCACCCATTCACTGCATAGGGTCCACTGGTGAGCAAATAATGCACTGCTACGTATCTACAATGCTAAAAAATCTGTTCCCATGAAGGAACCAACTCATCTACATCTTGGATAGCCTGAGGGTGACTAAATGTTCGGCAAATTTTCATTGCTGGGGTGTACTGTTGCTTTAAATGTCTGATTGGGGTAAAAATCTGTTAGGATCAGATTGAAAAGAGTTAATGTAAACTTCATTTTAAACTATAGTCAGAAAGTGCTTTATGTAAATATATTATATAGGAAAGGTGCAAAAGTGTTCAAGGCATTTATTTCAAAAAGCAATACTTTGTTTACTAGTAATAACTAAATATCGAAGGAAAACACCTGATAGGAATGACCATAAACATACTTGAAATCCTCTCACTACTATATTGAGAGGAGTTGTATGTACTGTATATATTTGTGGCTCTATAATCCGCTTCTTTAGCATGCAGCACCAGCAGTGGCGTCTTCCAGCAGCGGCTTGTGAAGTTCTGGATCCTCCACCGACTGAAAAAAAAAAAAAGAAAGAAAAACCCAAAACATTAACACAGAGAAGTCCTCTGAAACTCTGATGATGTGCTGATGATGCAGTACCTTTGCATCTTTATCCATATTGCACAAAGCTTTCCCAGTCAAAACACAGAAACTGATGCTCACGCAGAGCTGAAGGACCGACACCACTATCATCATGATATCTAGTCCTCCGAGGATCATCTAGAGGTGTGAAAAAAATCATAGTTTCATGTCAAGTAATGGTCGGTAAAGCATACGTGAAATAGTCTAATTCAATCTAAAATACAATTCAACAACCCTCACTATTTTAGATCCGGAGTAATACTGCTCTAACTTAAATATTTGATATATTTTTTAATAATATATGACTTCCTAACACACTTTCCCCCAGACAAGGCTTAAACCTAGTCCAAGACTAAATCTGAGCTGTTTCAACTGAATAAAAACATGCACTAATCTTAAAACATGTTTTGTCCTAAGATGCACACCAGTAATGCCATGTTTATGAAAATGACTTAAATGTCCTAATTGAATTATGGCCTAATCCAGGTTCAGTCTAAGCCCTGAGTACTTTTACAAAAGATTAGATTCACAGAATAACTTTGAATTATCAACATCTTGGTCATTTTATCCTACACGATCTAATAAATGAGATAAAAACTAAACATTACCTGATTGCGATGCGAGTACTGCCTACAGATCTCAGCCCTGCTCATCTGTTCAGGGGAAGGTGTTACACGAAAGCCGTAAGGCGAGTAAAAGCTGGGGTCACAATATAGACCATTTCCAGTTGCCAGGTCCACTGAACACTGCACTATACCTGTGATGGCCAGTCCAGCACTGACTACATTCAGAATCACTGTGATGACCAGCTGTAAAACACAAACAATATAAACTGGTGATGCTCAGCAGTTCTTCCAAAAACACTGTTTATTTTGATAGACACTTACTAAGAAAGGACTGGGAAACTTAGCTCCAAGAAGAGTCACAATTCCAATTATAAGGACCTAAAAAACACATTAAAAAGACCAAACACAGTCATTGAAATAAAAAGAAAATTTGGTTTTGTGACCCATCAGATCAGTTCCCATTAGCGGTCTATGCAGCTTTGCGTTGGTTATGGGGATAACCAAAGGGATATTTAAAGGGATGTGATGTGATTCTGACTAAAAAAAAACACATTAGACAACTAAGCAAAAAATCTCATGGAATTTATGAATGGAATGTTTTAGTGACTCACTCAAGATTTGTTTCATTAATGGTTGAATCAGATCTTTTAAATGAATATCCTGAATGAGTGATTCAAATATGAATACAAACATGAAAATTTGCACATGCATTTTGCAGTAGATTTCTCCCCTCTCATTCTCTCAAATTTGTTACTTATACATTTAATATATAGACTCAATAAAAATAAAAAAAATAAAATAATAATAATAATTCATACCACTCCACCGATCCAGAAAACAATCCCAGAATCTGTCATGTGGTTCCATATCCCAGAGCTTTTAAGCAAAATCCCAAACACAATATTGATGACTCCAACTATTATCTGCATAATCTACGGCATAAAACAAAACAAGTTTTTTTGTTCATACACCTCAAAAATGAAAAAAGCAACTTAAGAAGACAGAAGTCATTGTAATGAAAGTCCTGCATTAAAAAGACTTGTTTAATTCACCCCAAGAGCTGTGTGGATGTTCGTCAGCTTCTTTTTCAGATTCTGAGACACAGAACACACCGGACTGCAGCAGAGAAAACTCAGAACCTGACACAATACGGGCCATTTGCTCTTTGGGTCTGAGGCGATGGTGATGACCGTCAAACCTTCACCTTGAGACACTGTCAGAGACATCCTGCAGACTTAAGCCTTCCAAACAGGTGCAAAGGCCAAACGTCCTGTGTGAAGACAAGCAAATTACTATACTAGTGCATCACTATAACGTTAGACCTTTCTCACAACTTCCGTATTTTGCACCGGAAATACGCAATTGCTGTATAAACCTATTTCCGCCGTAACCAGGTAAACAACAAAGACGGTGCAAGCATCGAGCAAGAGTTGTTGTAGCGTACCGGGCTGTCTTTGCAATGCCCCAAAGCAGCCTTATTTATCTTTCCACTCCTTCCCTGCAAACGAAGACGAAAACCTCTAGTTTTTTGAGGCTCCTCGTTTTTCCTCTGAGATGGGTAGCATCTAGCCCTGACAAAAACCTGCCCGGCCATAGACATATTAAAAAAACGATTCCATATTCTACAGATAAAGTAAATACTATTACGTTAAGCGTTTTGTCCCCCATAGAAGTCCATAAGGAAACGACTGGGAGAAACCAAACTTCTGTCAAATAGTATTTATAGTAAAGACTTGCCACTGTCAAAAGAACAAGCTCTTATTCAGGTTATAAAGTAAATAATATTATTATTATTATAATGGACTTCTACCCGACTTTCTGCCGTGTTGACATTACACAGGAAGTCTGCATACCCTGCGATTGCGTATTTCCGGTTTCCGGTTTCTGAAAGGTCTATTGGTATAGGTTCCTCAAATCTTACCCTGGAGGTCCGATGCACTGCAGAGTTTGGATCTAACCTTAATCAAACACACCTGAGCGT